>SDVV010010978.1:0-16028 GCA_016164225.1 Gammarus roeselii
GACTCCAGATCAGTTAGCAGTGGATGGTAGTGTCGACTCCAGATCAGTTAGCAGTGGTTGGTAGTGTCGACTCCAGATCAGTTAGCAGTGGGTGGTAGTGTCGACTCCAGATCAGTTAGCAGTGGATGGTAGTGTCGACTCCAGATCAGTTAACAGTGGTTGGTAGTGTCGACTCCAGATCAGTTAGCAGTGGGTGGTAGCGTCGACTCCAGATCAGTTAGCAGTGGGTGGTAGTGTCTAGTCCAGATCAGTTAGCAGTGGGTGGTAGTGTCGACTCCAGATCATGCCCGTCAAGTTATGTACTAACACATCAACTCATCAAACACCACACTTTAATCACCATCGCGTCAACTAGCTCTACAAACCACTACGCAGCTTTATAAAACTTGCAGCCGTGTGTGAAACCCGTGTAACTCTTCGATTCGTGTATCAGACTCTTTGAATGGGTCTCACACAAATAAGTTCATCTAATCCATGCAGATCTCTCTGACTCCTGTATTTCTCAGCATTTTGCGTAAAATGTTATTACTCGTAAATGTGTACTTTAGTTCTTTGAGTAGTTAGAGAACCGGAACATATGTCTGAAAAACTCGAAAATGTTCCTGCCAGATTTGTGTGTCTCCGAACTGTGTATGTGTCGCTTATCTTGCATGCAGGTGAGAAACCCCTGGCATTACATTCATAATCCTGTGTGTTTAAAAACCCTATCGCATACTCTACTATCAGCTCATAACTCATTGTTATGAGCTTAGAGTAGAAACACGCGCGCGAACTCACCAATAAATGAGTTCAAAATGCAACCTATCGCCAGATGAGCGAGTTCTTCACCCATCTGGACAGCTGAGGTAGACGCTTTACTTTTGCTGCCATCGAAAATCGAAGATCTTTTTACCCAATGCAGCAGCTGAGTCCGTGATGCATTAAAATTTAGCAGTACCCGTACAAATTTCACGGTTTGGAGTCGCGCATCCAAAACGGAAATTCTGGATGTTGCATTTGTAAACGTAAATAAAAAGATTGAATTATTTCGTTTCATTACAGAGCAAATCTAGTTAAAACTTCCCCCAAATTTCACCCTACATTTAAAATCAGTCCCGTCAAATAACTCTATTGTTCCATCTTTTTAAAGTTGCAGACGTGACTGCTTCCCGTGTATCTCTCGGATCCGCGAATGAGTCTCTCGGGGTGTAGCTCTCACACACATGTTTTCATCTTACCTTAGTATTTCTCTCTAACCATGCATTTTTATTTAATTCGCGTATAATCCTACCTCACATGTGTCGTTTAGGCGGTTGAATAGTTAGAGAACTCTTGCATTTGCCTGAAAACTTGATGATGTGTCTACGACAAATTTTGGTGTCTCAAAAATTCTGTATATGTATGTCGTTTATACTTAATCTGTCCCACATTCTTTCCGTTGAATTACCACAAAACTACTATTTACTACCAGCAACAGCTGGTCAACGCTGTGTGACGTCGTCGCAAATTCACGTATGGTTGCATTGGAGATACAACTTTTTATAAGATGAGTCTAGCTTTTACACCCCTACGGGCAGCTGGTGCATGCTCCATCGTATGTGAAATTTAGCTGTCCCCAGCAGCAGCTAGTCTAGGCAGAGTGGAATAATTTTGAACGCACACATAAGGAAAAAATATAATCCTTTTCATTGCGTCAAATACACTAGGTGACATCACCATCTATCTTAGTGAAGAAAATCTCTACCTTGTACTTAACTGTAACCTAGATACAATGCAGTATTTTTATGTTGCAAAAATCTTTCCTAGAGCCATTCGCTCACAGGCCTTATGAATGAGGCCTATAACCCGCCGTCCTGGATCCAGCTTCCGTGTTCTTGATACGGCGATATTCTTTTCTCCATGATTTCTCCATGAGATGATAAATTTTCTGCCTCCTGATGAGCTCATGGAACTTTAGCTGGTATTAACAAATATATTTAGCAAAGGATTAACTGAAGAAAGGAAGGTTTTGAGCACGTCTCATGAGCACCGTAGAAGTATGGCTCCTCGATGTCAAGGAGTGTAATTTAAGTTAAAAATGGCTCTACTACTTTCGTTCAATAAATTTTCATGTATGTTTGTCCAAAGTCAAACAACGAATTCAAACTAAAAATGGCACCTAACCTGACAACACTGATACGTTCGACCACAAAAATACTATCATCTTCCGTCCGAGGGTACCCTCAACTCACCTTCTAAGTTCATCAAAACCGGTCCAATGGTTTTAACGCAGTTCATGGATGCGCGAACACGCAAACATGCAAGCAAACAGACCTATTCACATTAGGATATTAAAATATTGATTCTCCGGCGTTTCTAAATATTGTGTCATCTGAGCATTCCACTCGTGTCCACTCATTAATCTTAATCAAGAAGACTCATAACCTGTAGAATACTAGATTAAATTTCATCTCAAAATTCTTATTCTGAAATGACTGAAAATGTTCCTTCATTTCATTGATGTTGGATGGGGAGAGAATGCACATGTCATCAATGGTTGGATATTGCATGTTTGCGCAATAATCCTTGGACACATATTTCTAACTCGTTCTATGGCGATAAATATGAAAAACGAGTTGGAGTAGTTAGAGGAGTCTGGATCAGAGTGGATTCTAATTACTATAGGTGAAATTTTACTATCCACTACACGTCGACCCAACATTTCATTGAGAAATGACATGTAGATTTAGAGTCATTGCGTGCGCTTTGAAAAGTAAATTCTTCATAACACATTTTTTCACACATTTCAACAACTAGCTTTAATATATTAACCCTGGAATCATAGTTTCCTAGGCTCTAAATTCTTCGTTAGATCAAAAAGGGAATGAAGTAAATTTTGAGATAAATTTCAATGGTACAATTTTAGTTTCAATCCTCTAGGAGTAACTTGTTTTTGTTATTCGGCTAAAATAAATCGCAAACACTCCTGCACAGATAAAGGTGTGCGCCAGAACCACTCAAAACTATCCAATACTCCTTATAATCCACTACCAACAGATTCTACGCACTAGCTTGATCTGCGAAGCGAGCTAGTATGAGCTAGTTGGCACTTGCCATCTTATTAAGCATAAGTTCGTCCGGTAATTATTCCATCGCTCCACAAATCAATAATTGATTAAGTTTACCGTTCTTAGTTACCAGCTCACTAGGACGGTTTTGAATAATGGCACGGATACATAATAACGACAAAATTGCAATTGCACAAAATCTATACCACCACCATTGATGACTAAAAATGAATCGTCTACAATACACAAAAAGACTACTTGTCATGAAATAAATTACTTTATTTCTTTGTAAATACTTGCATCTGTACTGCAGTTGTGCTTCTGACGAGAATGTTGCTGGCCTTGTATACATCTACAACGGTCATCGGCAGCATCCAGTTCAAACTGTGGCGTACTGTCCAGCTCGACATCAACATCGTTTTGGCGGGAAACTTTCGAGAGAAGGTCGCTTCATCCTGCATCCGCTGCGCTGCGATCGCTGCACAGGCAACAGAGGCGCCACCTATTGTCTGTCACAGCGCCAGCAGATGTGTTCTGGCCTTGGTTGACTACCGTCCTCTGGTGGAGGGTTCGGTCGACGATGTATGGGCTTGCAAAAGGACTGGTGAGTACATTGTGTGTTGTCAGAAGGATCTTGATTAGCATATCTTACACATTGTTCATGACTATTTTTTTTTTCTGAAAAAATTTGTTATCGGCACTCATTGAAACTCATACACATACATCTTCTAATTGCGAACATGTTCTGAAATAAATACGTGCGCACTTGTTGTCGGACCCATTTATTTAAAGTCAATGAAATCCGTGAGATATTTTGGCACAGGCGAACCCTTTTTAGGCCAGGTGTGTAACCTGCGTACGGAGGAACTCACCCATCAGGTAGTAAATGAAAAGGAATGCACTCTGATGGTTGAGGTAGTCAGGTTTTATGTCATTCATTCCAATTGAAATTTACCGCATTATATCATTCCGAAATCCGCACGGCTGCAAACCGTCATGGACGTATGGTTATTTTTTATTTGTAGAAAAGGGTGTACTTTGATAACGGGGCAGTAGTGAATAGCGTCAAAAAATATTCATTCTTTGTGAAGCGAAACTAAAATTACCGTATAAAGAAAACCGCAAGGTTGAATTCTTTCTTGGTAAGAAGACCAATCTGCCGATATATGACAGCGTAAAATTTACCTTTTGGTAATGAGCCCTCAATTATCACACAAATGAAAACACCACGAGTAAATAGGCGAAACATTATAGGTTTGAGTAAGTATATGGTTAGGGTAATTCCTACATGAAAAAATTAGTCAACAATTATCTAGACATAATGGTCATGTATGTTGAATTTTACCAGTAGAGATTTTAGCATTTCTGACTGTTATAGCATTTTATTTAAGTGATATTATAGGCTATCACACAGCTGCTGAAGTTAAAGAATACTGATTTAAAGATGCAATACAATTTGCGACATTGAAATTATTTTTTTGATTTAGATCAGTAAAATGCGTCCATTTCATAACGAGGTATCAACTTGAAGTGCTAAAAATAATTCATAAAAATGTATTAGAAGGAGATAAATAGTGATTATCGTCAGAAAAAGTGCGCGAATGAACTATTGACTAAGCAAAAAAGCCAGTGAGGAGTCGACCGTTGTTAGCTCTACACTCTGAGCTATCTCCTGCGTGTAAATAGCTAGTAGTAGGTTATGAAGAGGAGCAAATAGAAAGTGGATCTATCGTGCGTCTCCATCTTGTCATTAATCCGTTGTGTCCATAAATAACAAAATGTAAATAAATATGAAGTTACAATAAAAACAAAGAAAAATAATTTCCTAAAGAACTGGGGGCTCGCTGAATTTTTTCTTTTGTCTGACGAAGATTTGAGGGCAAAGAAAAAGATGTTTCTAAGATAATTTAGACTTTTTTCATACATAGCTTGAATTGGGTATGTAGCGACAGATTGTGAGACCCAAACACCAACATAGCAAACAAACTGGGGAAGTTCCCAGCTGTGGTGCAGCTCTAAGGTTTGACTTATCTAAGGACTTGAAGTTTATTACGCACAACGACATGCATGTGGACAAATTACAGAAATTTCTGAGTACACAGCCGATATGCACCAAGTCTTCTCCAGCGTGAGCTGTTCTGAAGACAACATTTGCTACCTTGATATATTTAATATTAACTTGGAACTGCAGTTAGGGAATAAAGTTACCTCTACATCCCACCAATCGATGGACATAGTTGGAGGGCACTCCATATTCTTCATTATTCAATATGCCAATACAGATAAAAAGTTACATTGAACTATTGAATAAAAAAAAGTACGTAAGGACAACAGTCATATATTTAATCATGACTATTAAATGGTATACGAACGCTATTTGATACGGAGATGAAATTGAAATTACGTTATTAAAGTTGTGGCGGCTTAGTGTCTGTAACTACTATAAAATAAAATAATATTATGTAGCTCTTCTTCTTTACCAAATTATCGAATCGTTACGTCACGGTCATCGCAAAGTGGAATTACCGCAATGTAGTTAACGCAAAGCGTACGCGTTTTCAGAAATGCTTACAGATTTGTTCATATGTTTATTTCAAATAAGGCACATCTTTTGAAAACCTTATACCGCGTTCAGAAGACAGATCCCAATTTTTAAATGAACGGATATTGTTTCTTGATGTCTGTGGCTCTTTAAGATATATGACGTAATACGTTACTTGCATTACCTATTTTTTACCGATATAGTGCACCGTATGGTTGGAGAAATTTGCTCGTTTGGCTCCCATTCAAAACATCTAGCCAAGCCGTCTGTCTCGATCCCATCGTGTTACCAAACTCTGCAGACTGGCCGCTCAAAGACTCTCCTTGCAGGTCAGTTCGTCGAATCTACAACCGAGGCGGCTACAACCACACAACTGGCGACTACAGCAGCGCCAAAGACTGGGGATGCGGTGCAACAAGCAACAACAGAAACTACAACGACCACTGCTACGGCACCTCCTACGACTACGACACCCACAACGACTACGACACCCACGACGACTACGACACCCACAACGACCACGACACCCACGACGACTACGACAACCACAACTACTTCGACAACCACAGCGGGTACGTTCAACGCACACTAATCAGTTTTATTTGTGTGTAAATATGATTATTAAAACCAAGAAGTACTTTCGTGACTGAAGCGTTATTATAGAGCCTATCCAACCCAGCGGCGCTTTAACTTGTGAAATGTTAACTTGTAAAATGTTGGCACTTGACTCGTGAAATTTTTTCACATAACTCATGAAATGTTGGCACTTAACTCGTAAAATGTTGGCACAAAACTCGTGAAATGTTGGCACTTAACTCGTGAAATGTTGGCACTTAACACGTGAAATGTTGACGCACAAAACTCGTGAAATGTTGTCACAAAACTCGTGAAATGTTAGCACATAACTCGTGAAATGTTGCCACGTAACTCATGAAATGTTGGCACTTAACTCGTGAAATGTTGGCACAAAACTCGTGAAATGTTGGCACATTACTCGTGAAATGTTGCCACTTAACTCGTGAAATGTTGGTACATAACATGTGAAATGTTGGCACATAACTCGTGGAATGTGGGCACTTAACCCGTGAAATGTTGGCACATAACTCGTGAAATGTAGGCACATAACTCGTGAAATGTTGGCACTTGACTCGTGAAATGTTTGCACATAACTCGTGAAATGTTGGCACTTGACTCGTGAAATGTAGACACTTAACCCGTGAAATGTTGGCAAATAACCCGTAAAAGGTCGGCACATAACCCGTGAAATGTTGGCACATAGCTCGTAAAATTTTGGCACATAACTTGTGAAATGTTGTCACTTTACTCGTGAAATGTTGGCACATAACTCGTGAAATGTTAGCACATAACTCATGAAATGTTGGCACTTAACTCGTGAAATATTGGCACATAACTTGTGAAATGTTGACACATAACTCGTGAAATGTGGGCACTCAACTCGTGAAATGTTGGCGCATAACTCGTGGAATGTTGGCACACAACTCGTGAAATGTTGGCACATAACTCGTGAAATGTTGGCACATAACTCGTGAATTTTCGGCACATAACTTGTGAAATGTTGGCTCGTGTAATGTTGGCACATAACTCGTGAAATGTTGGCACATAACTCGTGAAATGTTGGCACTTAAATCGTGAAATTTTTGCACATAACTTGTGAAATGTTGGCACATAATTCGTGAAATGTTGGCACTTGACTCGTGAAATGTTGACACATAACTCGTGAAATGTTGGCACATAACTCGTGAAATGTTGGCACATAACTCGTGAAATTTCGGCACACAACTTGTGAAATGTTGGCTTTTACCTCGTTAAATGCTGGCACATAACTCGTGAAATGTTAGCACATAACTCGTGATGTTGGCACATAACTCGTGAAATGTTGGCACTTAACTCGTGAAATGTTGGCGCATAACTCGTGAAAAGTTGGCACTTAACTCATGAAATGTTGGCACATAACTCATGAAATGTTGGCACTTAACTCGTGAAATGTTGGCTCATAACTCGTGTAATGTTGGCACTTAACTCGTGAAATGTTGGCACATGTGTGACAGTGACAGAGAAAAGTTATTTATATCCAGTTGATATTTCAGATTACGTAACATCGTAAGACTGACCTTAAATACATATTCGCGATGATCATTCGACAATAAAAATGTTACATTGCATGGCACCGTGAAGGAAGGTAGGTATGTGGTAAAATCAACCAATCGCGTAACAAAATTTTACATAATGTTTCGTAAGGATAGTCATTTGTGAACGGTCCGTCTGAGAAACTCTCCTTATCAGCCACGCGTCGTCCGTCATTCATTGTTGAATTGCGTGGCATTTCAATTAGTATTTAAAGGGACAAATATATCCTCATGTTGAACATGATGCTGCCTTATAAACATTGGAGGCAAGAGCTCATCTCAATCCCAGTCTTCCGTGGGAATCTTCGTTCGAACTCTCTTCCCAATCTTCGTTCTAACTTCTCTTCCCAATCTTCGGTCTAATTTCTCTTCTCAATCTTCGTTCTAACTTCTCTTCCAATCTTCGTTCGAACTTCTCTTCCCAATCTTCGTTCTAATTTCTCCTGTCAATATTCGTTCTAATTTCTCCTCCCAATCTTCGTTCTAACTACTCTTCCCAATCTTCGTTCTAACTTCTCTTCCAATGTTCGTTCTAACTTCTCTTCCAATCTTCGTTCTAACTTCTCTTCCAATCTTCGTTCTAACTTCTCTTCCAATCTTCGTTCTAACTTCTCTTCCAATCTTCGTTCTAACTACTCTTCCCAATCTTCGTTCTAACTTCTCTTCCAATCTTCGTTCTAACTTCTCTTCCAATCTTCGTTCTAACTACTCTTCCCAACTATACATGAAAAGTTTATTTCAACAAATCACTTTCCTTTCTCCTCTCTAAAACGAATATACAATTAACCCTCTGCCCAATCTTCTCTGTGGAGCGACCTTATAAACAATATTTTTCTCATTCTTTGCTGAGTAGCTTCTTCAAAATTATTACATTTCACATAGCACCCTTCCATTACAGCTGCTTCATTCCCATTCTCATCTGGAATGCTTCATTCCAACGATCCACCTTCCATTTGTTCAATGGGAATTTTCTTTCTTACTAACTTCCTTCCCATTCTTCCCAGAGATTCTTGTTTTGAATTTTCCTACCCACAGCTTCTTTCCAACTGGTATTTTTCCCAATCTTCTTTGTGAAGCCTTTCGTAACAGATCTTCTCATTCTTCTCCAGGAAGATTTATTCGAACTAAACCCTTTCCCATTCTCCCCAGTGAAACTTATTTTAAACAATTCTCCATTCTAACCTTTCTTGTGCAGTTTCTGTCTAGCTCACCTTCTCTGCGTAACTTCAAAAAGTAATTTCCTTCCAATTCTTACATGGGTAGCTAATTCTAAACAATCTTCAGATTCTTACCTGAGTAACATTAATATTTTAAACTACTCTTCTCAACATTCAGAGCAGGGTAGCTTTACTCTCTGTAAAGAAGCTTCCTCTATTTCTGCATTGGGTGTCATATTTTTTAAAATTATTTCTCTTCCCATTTTTCATGTGCTAGCTTCTTTTAATCCCACTCACTTATGTGTAGCCTAGCTTCTTTCGAGCCAACTTCAATGCCATTCATCCCCGTGAAGTTTGTTTCTCTACACATTCCCACTCTTCCTGGGATGATTATTTCCAACTAGTCTTTCCCGTTTTTTTGGCAGCCTCAGCCTGCTTGCCCGGCTTCACTGCAGCAGGCACCTCTGGGTGTTTCCAACTGGGCACAGCATGGAAGAGTTTCACGGATGCCAAAACCGCTTGTCCGACGGGCTCTTCGCTGGCTTTGCCCAAAACCGACGAGTCCTTCACGGCTCTCAGGAACATCATCTTCAACACCAGTAAGCAGAAAACATCATTTGAATACATTATTATTTGTTTTTGTGATGCGGAACTTAACCTTACTTTGGATATTTTTTGTGATGGACATACGATACTTACTGTTGTGGACACATGATATGTCCATAGGATATGTTGGACCTAGGATACTAAGTCCAACTTCATAGGTGTTTTAGATTTCTTGTCATCAAAATTCTGTTGCCATTTTATGTCCATAGAATAGGGTCAACTTAATAACGAGGCAGGAATTAAAACGGTTACCAATAATTCATCATTCAACGTCCAATGGAAATGAGGCAATTTATGTCAGGAGTAAATCACGCCAATGAACTATCTTTCCCCGTTGATCAAGCTAGTGCGTAAAAACGGGCGGTAGTAGTTAGTACAGATACAGGCACTAGGCCTAATCCCCAAGGAAGGGGGGTGGCTGACGTCAAGGCGCCTCTCACTATCCTTTTTTTCGAAGTCCTCCTACACAATTTTTTCAGTGCATCTATCATCAGCAAAATGTTGAATAACAAATGCAGAGACAAATGAATTGCACTGTTAGATATTGAAATTCGATATTGAAATGAACGGAAAATGTCATTGACGAATAATGCAATGTGAGAATGTGGACTGAATATCCAAATATACAAGCAGTCTGGCGTCCAATGCATTATGGATACGCAGTCCATTAGCCCCAGGCCATGTGACTCCTCATTTCTGAGCATTTCAGATTTCTTGAGAAAACCCTTTCAAACCCTCACACTTTTCACTTGCGTTTACACTTACACAACTTGCCCTGTAGCGCTAGAGGGTCCGGCCGGAAGACCCCGCAACACACTATGAGTCATGAGTGCGATCTGAGGTGGGGGTTTATAATCAGCATTAAATAATTTTGAGTGCTTTTGTCGTATACCTTAACTTGAATTTCTTAATGAAAAGCTCCTATTCCACGCTTGGCAAGTATTTCCCTAAGAAATTGATCTCAGAAATTTCTTTGTTCTTCTTGGTCTGACAATGAGTTGAGAGTCAAGGAGACTATGATTCCAGGATGCGCTTTTTATACTTTTTCCAAGGATACAGCGGATCAAATTAGGCAAACAGATTTAAACAATAATAGAACAGATACAAAAGATTTATGAACTCTGAAGTACTTTTAATATGATTTCATTAATCATTGTGACTGAATTGATATTAACTTGGACAAGTTTTCTGAATTATTTGAGCGAATTTATTCTTCACTTCTCCGATTTAACATAGGATAACCTGGATGGAAAAGTTGAACTATAGAAACTTGCGAAGACCGTTTTTTATGAGTGTCTCATCAGAGCAATCGAGCGCAGCTATACGTGATCTACCCTTCCAGAGACATGAATGAAGGTGGGTGGTCAAACATACATTATGATAAGGTTGGATCAAACTCCAGATTCAAACTCGAAAATATGCTCAAATTATTATAAAAAATAATTTGAGTTTGAGTTTTTATAATACTTTTAGGTTTCTGAACTTATCAATTGACCGTCTATTCCCCTGCAGCCGGCAGACAGTCCAACTACTGGGTTGGAGTCCAAAAAGTTGGCGATGTTTGGGCCTGGCTGGACAACAGCACAGTTAGTGTGAGCTTGTGGACTGCCAGCACCCCCGGTACGTCATTCAACTGCGGCAAGATGACGTCCGAAAGCGGGGCCAACTACTTCCTTGTCGACCGCAGCTGCTACGACAATTTCCCTATCATCTGCCAGCAAAATATCGCCTAGACTGATAGACATAGAGCGGGGCCAACTACTCCCTTGTCAACCGCAGCTGCTACGACTCTTTTCCTATCTGCCAGAAAAATTGCGCCTAGACTGATAGACATTAAGACATGAATAGCGTTGGAATTTTTCGATTACTTCATCTCATTCCATTCCTTGAAAAATGGATGAAGTTGTCGGAAAATAAAACTATGGGCGGTATCGTGACCAACACGTGCAGTAGACGCAGCCGTTTCCTTCATACATGGAAGATGGTCGACATCAAGACCACACTTGCACTCATCCTCATATACGCTCACAAGTGTACAGGGCATGGCTTTTTAGTGCAAAGAAGTCCGGCTAAAGCCTCTCTGCTCATTCCGGGTGCGGATAAGTACTAGAGCCCAGTATACTTTAACTCCAGGATGTAAACAAACCAACCATAACATCAGCAACATGACGTTGCGCTGATGATAGAGGAAGGAACTTCCTTCATCTCTCGTCTCCACATCTCTACACAATTTAGGATACCCTCTGATGTATTGATTACAGCTCATCAAACGCATTATAATGTGCCAGCTTTGGTGCAAGAATATATACAAGAGACAGAGCCAGCTGTGCTGGTTTAAGTTGAAAAGAAAGGGTATCATTCAGGGGTCAAAGCATTGATTACTCTTTTGTAACAGCGTCATCACATGTAACCATTGTACGTAAGTGATTTCACGTACATGTCTTTTACTTACGTGAAAATTTCTGCCTGACACATTCACACGTACAGGTGGTCCAAATCCTGGTGCTTGTTTTCAGTATTCGTTTCCTATGAACACACTACATATTACCTGTTCAATTTACATTTTCGCAATTAATCATCATATTTGAATGCCATACGAATGTAAATACAGACAGCTTTATAAATGTTCAAATAGGTTCCTAAATTTATTCCGTGACTGTGGCCTTCAACGTATTTATTGTAATTAATAAACGAATTGAATAAGCAATAATAATTATTACTCAAATTTAGCAATTGTTTGTGACAGTTTTTTTGAGAGCGTTGGTTGCTGAAAACAAAACAACAGCCAAGGGAAAAATAGAAGATGTTCCATTTCGTCTTCTGAGTGATTTTGCTGGGCTAGCGGATGTTCTATGGAGAGTTAGAAAATGAACCACGCCATTCAGAAAACACATTT
This sequence comes from Gammarus roeselii, assembly GCA_016164225.1. Classification (NCBI taxonomy): domain Eukaryota; kingdom Metazoa; phylum Arthropoda; class Malacostraca; order Amphipoda; family Gammaridae; genus Gammarus; species Gammarus roeselii. The sequence goes on from SDVV010010978.1 coordinate 12,375, forward strand.
GGGGATGAACTCCAGAGACAGTTTCGATAATTCAGTTCGATAGGTGCGTTTGGGATAGTAGCAACATCTATACCCCCACTAGGAGCTGGGACACGCTCTGTTTCATGTTGTATTCTGGACGGTATCCAGAATACACCAATTGCCAGGTGGATGTCCAATTCTGACTTCATGCCGTATTAGTGATACGGCCAATAATGCAGTAGGACTCGACCTTAATGAGTTACCACCAAAAGCAGCAGCAGCTGCTCCAGGCGCTGTGATGTTTTCTCGATTGCGCCTTTAGGTCCATTCATGAAGGATATTGTTAAGGGGTTAACCAGACTAAAAATGGCGCCCAAGTGGTGACGTCACGACCTCCTGTCGTGACGTTATCCAGAAAGGCGCGGTGTAAATGGATACCAGTTTATCCACATTCCTAACAATAGTAACGTCACTCGGAGGAGGTTTGCTTAAACAAACTTGATTAATAGTGGATTTTGTCACCCGAAAACTATTTTATAAATATATACATACATTTACTATGAATATTTAGGAGGGAGTGAAAAAACAGTATTTACACATTGTTAATAACTACAATAACAAGTGGAGTGAGTTTGTTTCAACAAACTAGTATTTAGTGCAGTTTTTTGATTCATTTCAATAAATATATCAGTAAATTAATATGGCACTGATGGCAGAAATTTAATCCCCATCGCTAGTGAGCCACTGCGAGTTAGTTAGAGCCGATGGAGGGCCGAATTAAATAACCCTTATTGTACTCGTCCGAGTTAAAAATATTTTCATAGGAAGGCATCCTACAGGAGTAAGGACGTCCTGGTTACCCATCATATTTAGATTTTCAACATCGAATTTTTGATAGAAAACGTTTCTTTGTTAACTGAATAATGTTTAAAATACCTTCCATCCTCCTTGACAGGCTTAAAAGCTTCACATACCTTTTTCGTTGACACGCGGAATCGTGCCAAGTCGACATGAGGAGGTAAACACATTTAGTGCAGCGTTTTACTACAGCACTGCCGAGTTTGCGATTGCTAGCAAAATCAGTTATTCATATTTTAGGTGTTTCTTCAATTGACTCGGAGTGAAACGTATTGAACAAACCCAATATTATTCGTATTTTTTTGTCGTCTGTGCCACATTTCACCATCCACTGCCCGTTCACTTCAGGACAGATTTGGAAAGCTAAGAAGTGATAGTCTGACTGCTTCAAAATGGCTTCGGTAGAACCAAATACACGGCATGGCGTAGATATTTTAAATGATTCAGAAGCAACGACATTTATCAGGTGAAGTGCATGACAAGTCGTATACTACTGAGGATGGTATCACTACCGCAACAAGTGAACGCACAATGGTACCATGCTGTATGTCAGGCACGTGTGTCAGCCTGACATTGGCTCTTTTTATTCGTTATTATATAACTTTGGGGGAATTTTTGGTAGTAATAATATATAAGGAGTGCCTAAATTTGTATTCATATACTAAAAAGTTAGGTTCGGTTAAGCTACGTTAGATTATATGAATTCACCATTTTTGATTTGTGTTATTCTTCTAGGGTAAACACGTGACTGACATTGGTTTGGTACGTTTAGTGTTGCAGCGCCTCCCTGACACACGCGACTGACATTGTGTTTAGAACCGCCCTCGCAAGGTCTCATCTGCATGACGTCACACAATTCTTGTTCTCTAATGTCACTTATTGTGGAGACGCTCAGTCTAGTTATCCTACCAACTATACCATTCTTGGGTCCATTCACAATACCGCCAAACGGCAGTGAGTTCTTTCATCACTTTCGAGTAAGTGACCAGCTTCTGCTGGGTGGTAAATATTTGCTTCGTAGTAAGACGTAACAGGTGGTCCTGCAATTGTCGGTGGCGGTATCAACGCTGCCATACCAGTTGTCCCATTATTTTACCAAATAATTCTGATTTTCTTATTTGTAAAAGTCAATGAAGGTTTAAACAATGTTAAATTTCATTCATTTCATTTTCATTTGAGGCAGAATCGAGAATATTTTCAGACTAAGGTGTGGTCTACCTTTCAGACTAAGGTGTGGTCTACCTTTCAGACAAAGGTGTGGTCTACCTTTCAGACAAAGGTGTGGTCTACCTTTCAGACATAGGTGTGGGCTACCTTTCAGACAAAAGTGTGGTCTACCTTTCAGACAAAGGTGTGGTCTTCCTTTCAGACTAAGGTGTGGTCTACCTTTCAGACTAAGGTGTGGTCTTCCTTTCAGACTAAGGTGTGGTCTACCTTTCAGACTAAGGTGTGGTCTACCTTTCAGATAAAGGTGTGGTCTACCTTTCAGACAAAGGTGTGGTCTACCTTTCAGACAAAGGTGTGGTCTACCTTTCAGACAAAGGTGTGGTCTACCTTTCAGACTAAGGTGTGGTCTTCCTTTCAGACAAAGGTGCGGTCTACCTTTCAGACAAAGGTGTGGTCTACCTTCCAGACAAAGGTGTGGTCTACCTTTGAGACAAAGGTGTGGTCTACCTTTCAGACAAAGGTGTGGTCTACCTTTCAGACTAAGGTGTGGTCTACCTATCAGACTAAGGTGTGGTCTACCTTTCAGACTAAGGTGTGGTCTTGCTTTCAGACTAAGGTGTGGTCTGCCTTTCAGACAAAGGTGTGGTTTACCTTTCAGACTAAGGTGTGGTCTACCTTTCAGACAAAGGTGTGGTCTACATTTCAGACTAAAGTGAGGTCTACCTTTCAGACTAAGGTGTGGTCTACCTTTCAGACTAAGGTGTGGTCTACCTATCAGACTAAGGTGTGACCTAAGGTTTGGTCTACCTTTCAGACTAAGGTCTGGTCTACCTTTCAGACTAAGGTGTGGCCTAAGGTCTGGTCTACCTTTCAGACTAAGGTGTGGTCTACCTTTCAGACAAAGGTGCGGTCTACTTTTCAGACTAAGGTGTGGTCTACCTTTCATACTAAGGTGTGGTCTACCTATCAGACTAAGGTGTGGTCTACCTTTGAGACAATGGTGTGGTCGACCTTTCAGACAAAGGTGTGGTCTACCTTGTCTACCTTTCAGACTAGCTCCAAATAATTATTCCTACCTAGCTATGTAAATAATGTTGTATACTATATTATGGACTGTAGCCGCCGAATCAGTTCAAAGAAATCAAAGGCAATCAAAACCTGTACCGATAGATACTTATCAATGACCGACGAGCTGTGAGTTCGCCCGACCCAGGAGGGGTCTAGGGTGTTTACCCAAATGACACTCTCCAGCTACTCAATTGAGTGGGTCTGGGAGATAATATATTAATATGTGAATTTTCCATACGTTCGCTTCTATGTGTAGGAAATGAAACCATTTATCAACAAAAGAAACTCATAGTTTAGTTATACTCAAGAGAAGCCCTAAGACTGGCTTCAAGTTACTACCCACTCGCAGATGACTCAACCTAACCACCCTTTCATGCACGACTGCGTGCTATGTGACACAATGGTCAAGAAGTAAAGTAATATAAAATATATGTGCTCGTCTATACGTCCAGAATACCACGAATTCCTAGTCATCATCCTAACACATACTCAGTAGAACCACTTTAAATGGATCACTCTAACCTTATTACAACAGGCGTTAATCCTCTGAACAACAGCTTGACCCTTTGTTTAGTATTACCAACTCGCATATACATGTAT
>SDVV010010979.1:0-16028 GCA_016164225.1 Gammarus roeselii
CCCTTCTGGCACATGTAGCTAGTTATGTTTCTGCATCTATGTAATAATGACAACATGAATGGAACACAATTTACAATACAACAGTCTCACGTCGTTCTCCTATTGTATTAAGGATTTATGATATCCTCAAAATAGTGGAGAGCCTTGTCTAGATGTTATTAGATTATTTTGTTCGGGAATGATACAATTCGTATTGCTGTAATGACCAGTAACGTCGTCACAATTATCCCTGGAAATGAAAGAATTTGTGTCTGAGACCCCGTGTTGATATTATCAACACTCGATCTCAAGTTCCTACCCACTCAATCAATGAATATCCATCAAAAATATAAAAGACGCTTCTAAAATATGCACAATCACAGGGCCATCGTCACTGCACGCACAAGGTCAAAAGGAATAGAAAGAAAATGCGTTCCAAAAAGGGAACACAAAACTTAAACAGAAACAGGCCCACGGCGTGCTGCTCAATCTAGCTCATGCTAGTTAGGAAAGCCCGCTCTGGTATGTTCTGGGAAACGCAGAAGTATTGCCAGATTCGTCTTTTAGGTGGAAGTCTGAATCGTTCGAGACTTTACAGAAATACTCTCCTTGACATTTTTCTGCCTATGCGTATTTATTCTCTGCCTGAATAAATGTTGCACTGCAATTATGGTTGAAAGGCTCACATTTGTACCAGCTTAACGTATGGTGTTTGAAATTGAGATGAATGTCATGTGGATAGTGTTATTAGGATTAATGTAGGGTCAATTGGAGACCTCTACAGCCCATAGGGATCCGGGCATTGCCTAAAAGTCCAAATGGTTAGTCCGCCGTGGGAGGAATTGATATAAGTAGCTCTTACGGTTGCCAGGAACACTTCCGGTGTTAGAAACTTCGATGGTGAAAGAATGCCTCCAGCACCGCAAGTTTTCCTTCTGGCACGTTCGCAACAAAGTTTTTACAATCGAAAACAATTATAGACGAGTATTTTACAATCGAAATAACCGGGTCGAATATTAATACGACAGGAGTCATAAAGAGTAACAGACTGAGACCAGAGTCTCACGAACAACATAGGTAAGCTTAGCGATCAGGTGTTACCTCAACAGCGCCCAAGGTGGACTAGGTGCAGCAGTCTTATTCTCCAAGCTTTTCCAGACCTCCACCCTACGATTTTCACAGTTATGTTATTTTAATTTAGGGTAGCTATGAACTGCCCTAATTGAGACGTGATAGAATGTGCCTTGATGTCGTCCGTGTGTGGTGTGTTAAAGGTGCACTAGATTTCGCGCAATCGAAATTCTGTTTACAATTTATATCGGTGAAATATGGTCCATTTAGTAACATGGCAGTCATTTAAAGCGTCAAAATATTCTTATATAATTTCTGGAGCGTATTAACAATTGCCATCTGGAGAAATGCGTACGAATGACCAGCATTTTGAAGAAGAAGAATATTTTGCCATTCTGCTTGTGTGAACACGTTCTAGTACTATTACTACTCAGCGCCAACTCTCCGAGCTGGTCAACTTTCATAGAACAGGCGATTGTTGGTATACAATAGTTTTGCTTCCTAATAATTTATAAATTTTGCTCATTTCCATGATTGTTAAATTACTTGGATTAGTGATGGCATTCAGATGTTGAACTTGCACGCGTCTGCGTGGCAAATTTACTGAATTCTTCTTGGTTGAGAAAATGAGGTTTCGTATAATATTTTTCAATGTTTTTTTTTCTACAGAGCGCTTTCTGAAAAAGTATCGACAGATTGTTCAACACCAACACTAACCTAGCTGAACGAAATTGTGAAAATTTCAAAGTCTAGTGGACCTTCAAGCCGAGGGGGCACCGATTATAACGATCGAGGATTGTACCTGGGTATCGTCCGAGTGTGGTGTGTTAAGCATTGAGGGGCACCGATTATAAGTTATAAATGTTGTGCTCGGATTAGTTTCACGTAGTCATTCGGTAAAAGCATGGCACCAAATCTTAAGCCTATATCCTGGCATTTGGAAATGCATAAAGAAGTGCGAAAATACACAGATTGATACTATTCATCAAGAGTATCAAGAAAATTTAGATTATATGCAACTTCAAAAACACTTTTCGCCTGTTTTGAATTTCAAACTAGCTTTGTTATTGGTCTTCAACCTGAATTCCACATTTCCAAACCGACGACTGCAAGTAAGCGAGACCAGTACGCATAGGGTGCTGACTCTCTTACTAACGGTAGAAGGTTCCGATACGTACGCAATGATGAAACCGTTATTTATAAACATTATTTATAGTGAAAATGCCTGTCAATATAGTTCTGTAATACATTAATTATTTTCCAACTTTAATTTTTACCACCACTGGAATGTTTTTCCTATTATGAAATCATTTTGTTATTTACTTTATTTCTAGTAAAAATTACTCTGTCAGTATAGTTCTGGAATATAAAAACAGCAGTAAGGATTTAAAATTATTTAAAAGTCTTCGTCCGCGTGAGCTCTTCTGGAGACAACATTTGCTATTTTAATGAACTTAATTTTATTTTGGAACAAAGTGAAACGGTTTATTACAACAAGATTGAACAGTTTACATGTTATGATTTCATCAAGCTATTCAGAACGTCTGGAATAACCTAGTCCTTATGTACTAGCCTATCGATTTTACCTAACCCTAAAGATTTATTAGACCATAAATAAATGTATTTAGATTTTCCAATCCTAGACACTAACTGGAAACAACGAAGGAACAGTCAAATGTCTGACACTATTTGACAAAAGAGTCTTATTAACATTGGAAAAAAATAAAACTTCCAATACACAGCAAGGTTCTAAAAAGGTTGAACCGTGGATTGAGAGACTGAGAAAAGCTATAAAGCGATAATAATTCATTATTGGGCTAGTAAAATGATAGGTGTAACTCTTTCAGTCGTGACTTGAAGACTGAATGAGAAAAATTCTGACGGTCCACAGGAGTTAGCGAGTTCCAAATTCTATCACAGTTGAAGTGGATACTAAATCTCGTTTTGGATCTATTGTAACAGGGAATTACACGATTATTCGCAATTCATGTATAATGATTGTGCACATCCGAGAGTTTCCTGATTGAATTAAATCAATCTTGATCATAGTTTATGTAAAAAAGTTCTGAACGCATGTAGGGAATTTGGAAGTTGGAAGTTATACATCTTACCAATAGATGGACATTGCTAGAGGACATTCTTTATTCTCAAATTCCCAATATATCGAGACATAAAATTATTACATTGGACTATTGATTTCTAGAAAAGTAGGCAAAGTAAGTAGGGTCACCGACATTTACTTATTCATGACAATTACCGTTTCAACTGACATTTGATAACAAACTAAGAATAGAAAATGTCCGACATGAGGTCGTCTATTACATTACTCACACATTGTTTGGCACACGAAGAGTCACAAATTTTCAAACTAACTGCATAATTAGCATAGCATATGCACAGGACAAAAACATTTCAATGAGTCATTCGAGATGGGTATAATAATAGAACGGGTTTCTACATACACAAGATAACTGGAAATTTGAGTTGATGACAGACAGGAAAAGTATCTATAAAATGAAACTGATGAATTCCAAATTGTCGACACAGTAAATTACACAGTGCCTACTCGTCCTCATATCTATGGCAATCGAATTCCAAGTATAGCAGCTCTGTATTTTAAAAATAGTTGGGACTGTTGACGAGTTACAGTTAATTGTCAAAACTGTAGATGATGACTAGTAAGATTATTGAAGTTAGTACTTTCTTTTACAAGGTACTTTGCGAAGGATTCACTTTTTTGGGGGGGTTTCAATATTCAAGTTTAATGTCGTACTCCTGTAGCCTAGCATCCTTTGGGATCACATTATTTGATTTGTTTATCATTGTTGTACGTCAGTTGCAGTAGCTACTCCAAAGATAATGATCAAAGTTAATAACACTGCTGATAGGTGGCTACATTTAAAATTTGACTTTGGCCGTTAGGCTATAGCCATGAAGGGCAGAAGATAAATTCATTTGAAATTAGTTTTCTTATTGTTGAAAAGAGCAATAAGTAATGTTAATAAAGGGGCAGCTATCGGTGGACTCTATACGACCTGAATTCCTTGTCGGGTGGAGCTGAGATTTGGTCCGCAGGACCAGCAGCCGTGTCAGGAATTGCTATCGAGGTCGGCCACAGGCGTCGTCCATGTGAGGTAGCCAGCAGTACGTCTGGCCCTCATGTAGGTCATGCAGAAGTGTCGCTCTTCCCGGTCTTGTGATTTCAAGGCTCCATTGGAAGTTAACTTCCTGTAGAATTGGCAGGGACTTGTTCTGCTAGTCTCTTGAGGCGTCACCAGATCCATCTTGATGCTGCGATTCTAGTTCGTAGAATCGCCAGGATGTAGATCTCGGTTTCTTTTGCCCAATTTCTGCCATTGGGGAGTAGGCCACTCCCCCCGCGGTTGCGGCGCCGTTCGTTCGGCTCCGTGTCGTGAATAAATGAGCACCCGTGTTTTGATGCAAACAAAAATCTTTGGGTTTATCCTCTGTGCAAACTCTAAATTTGTTTTAGTACTGATATTCTAAGGTTGGATGTTCCAGCAATGTTAGTTTGCTATTTTGCTGTCTCTTTGGAATTAGACACTAAAACAATAATCGTTGTTACGACCATTTGTAGGGATAGCTGTCCTCCACAAATTCGTATTGTTAGGTGTTTCAATATCTACGATTAAAACTTGAAGCCCAGAGATGACGACATGGGTTCACCAATAATGATATCTTGGCGCAATACAGATGTTCGAAAGGAAAATATTCATATTAAGAGTGACTGAAATACGGTCAAAAAATCACACGATGTTGATGTCATCTTTAAAATTGTATTGTGCTTACTCCAAGATAGGGTGTCGAACCTGCTCGAGCTGCATCAAGGAAACCTCACATGAGCGCAACCGAATCACGTGAGCGAGCAGCAACACGAACAGCAGGTTAGGGCGAGCGAAGGGATTTGCTGGCTACAAACAGACGACGATTGTCCGATGTCGCATCAGCTCAGTAACGATTAGTGGTCAAGTTTTGCTACGTGTCTTCTGGCAATTTCTGTCGAAATATGTTCGCGTATCATTACATTCGAAAAATGCGTACGATTCAACTTTGTAATCGAATAGTAGTTTTTTCTCTCTCAGATATTACAGAATATGTTAAAAAATAATAGATTGGTTTATTTGTAGAATTGCATTACATGTATGACTGTAATAATGCTCTACTAATCAATTACGAGACAATGGTAGTTTAAAAAGAGCCCTTCGTAATGACTCGCGGCAACTCGTCAAATAGAGCTTATGCACCGCTAACCACCAGATGACACCAATGATTGTCGAGTTGGATGGCGTACACGAATCTAATCTCGTGATGCCCTAAAATCAGTAGGAAAATTTTAAAAAGCCTGCGTTAGTATTCAGTAGGTGTTGAGGAAACACCATAATCGTCTTACGACTGTTATTATTCCTTTCAAAATACGACATGGCTACCTACGAAGCCCTGCTAATGAGCGCTCTGGTGGACATGATGTCAGAAGGAAAAGTTTTCCTAATGTTTCATAATAGTCGTGTCACGAATATGCCTTCTCCTTAACATCTTCTGAGCGATGAATAAAACAATCAGAGTTTTGACTCGTTTTATGGCAGCAACGGCAGAAAATTACATTGCGCCCATCAGCTCTACAGACGTTGGAGGATTTTGGGGTCAGCAGTGCAATGACTGTGTACTTTTTATCCGGGTAGGCTGCTATATGATTTTTGGCACCATATATTAAATCCTGCGCGGCTTAGAAGAATTGATATTTTGCAGTGAAACAATCACTATCCCGCAAACTTTCGTCAGTCTGATATTCAGACTTAGTAGAATAAACTAATATTCGTCTAGCACGAAGAACGTCATTGGCCCTACTGTAAGCCCAGCTTCCACCTTAACCGAAGAAGTACAACTTGGGAAACAAAGCGGCCGCCATCTGATATTTGCCTTGCTACGAGAAAGGCATTTTACACACTCTGATATATCATTTATAAGTTCCGCAAATGTATTCATTGTTATATCAATCTTATACATTCAAATTGAATATCTATACACTGGACTTTTGCGCACCAAAGGGGAGGGAACACGAAACTATGCATGAGGCTAATCCCCCCCACATAATCACTGCATAAACACAACAATTAAATTAGGCGTGAGCAGACATATTCATTATGAATTGCCACACTGATATAATCTTGCTGTAAGTGAACATGTCTGACCAACCACCGTGTTATCTTCCAACACATGATTTCTATTTATGTCTAATCAAGAGCCTTGATATCCTCAACCTTGACCTCATGCAGGCATTCGACTAGTTTCCCACAAGAGACTACTCAATAAATTACGAACTCTTGGAGTCATAGGAATAGTTGTGGAATGTATAGCACACTGGCTGTCGTTTTCTTGACACTAGCCCCCGACACAGCGCGAAAGCTAATCGGTAGCTCTAAGTTAAGACAAATAGTAAGTGATTTGCGGTCGAATTAGAAACGAAAAAGTCATCGAGACGTCGCGTGAAGGCCATGGTGTTGAGCGTACTTTAATTTGACTCCATTTTTATCGATTACGATGTTTAAGGCGGTATTTATCAATATTTGCAGAAATTATGAGGTCTCAAAATAGCATGATAGTTTTTTATGTAGATAGGTAAAAGAAACGGAATAATGCTAGAGTAACAAAGTAACACATGGTTATATCCTCGTTGCGGAAGGTGGTTCAGTCATTGACTTATTCTACCTTTGCCGAATTGAAGGGAAACACTGTAAAACCTGTCTGTTACAAATGATATTAAAATTACAAGTGGCAAGGTTTGATGTTAATTGTGAACACGACATGGATTTTAATTTAGCGGTCCTTTAATAAATTGTCAATTATTGACTGCTAAAAATTTGGAATGAAAAAGTAATGAGCCGATGTTAATGGTAACCAATTAAAGGCAAAATTAAATAATATAGACAAGAATTAAATCGTACGCCACTGATGTTGCAAGAATGATGGAGTTGAGTGGATCGTTGGCACACAAAATACTAAAATTGAACGCATGTCGAAACCAGAAAGAAGAAGACACATGGAATAGTGACATGGATAGTTAGGATAATTAGGGAGTCCACCCGTACTGAACGACGATCAGTTGGCGACAAGGAGCACTTCCTAGTACAGAGACTTAAGTCAACGCAATCTCTCTAGCGATACAATTAAGGGAACGTGACCTAATTGGTCGCTGTCCAAGACGTGCATCCGATAGTGACGTTGATAAGTTATGGTAACGGAGGAGAACATTGTCAGGTGAAAAAAAATGGTTCTACACGACTACACGCGACTCATGATAGGAAGTAGTACTGTGGCGACGCTTTTCCTCACCACCAGCGCCCTACTATGGTTGCCCTACTATACTGTACTGTGTTTTATCTACTACAAATGTATTACTATCGCCTCACTACTGTAATAGCTACATTTTATTCAATTCTTGCAGTCACGTGTAAATCAAACATTTCATGAGCCATTCTCATTATACTTCATGTCTAACTATGCTCATTATGTCCGTGTGTGCTCATCGAGCAGCCTCATGCTATGCATTCCGTGTTCTCACACACGCTACTCTTGTGTAACGATGCATAGCGCAGGTGCTGGCGGCAGTCATAAAGTTAGACCCAGCGTTTATTCCACAATATCCGTTCAAGATCCTCCGAATGAGATCTCGTCCTTGTCACACTGTAACTGCCAATCAGCCGAAAACTATAAACTTCTACAACGTTCATCTCTGACGTCACGTTCGCCCAGACCTCTTGATGCCGGCTCGTTGTTTATTATCCAGAACCAATCGTCAAAATGCGCAAGCAACACCAACCGTCACATCCCTTCAGTCCTCTCTGGTCATGCCGAGCCAGGCTATTTTTGCCACGTACCCAGTATCGTGCTTTCAGCCAAGCCTTACTAACTTGATCAAAATAACATCATACTTTTACTCATAATTAAAAACCATCAATTCCCTCAACTAAATTCAAAACAATATTTGTAATTATTTCCCAAGACAAATCATTACTTCTTTAAGGATTTCATTCCGAATAATTACGTGTTATATACTGTGTACAGTTGCTACAACTTTCACTTATAGTAGGCTATACTTCTTTCACTCTGATTCTCTCGCTCAGCTGTACTGCACTCAACTCGCAGCTGAGCTATTAAACCCAGAACATTCATGTAAATGCTAAATTAACAAGCGAGCCATGTTATAATAGATTGATGTTCTTATAAAACCTCAACAAATGTTTAGGGTAATATTCATTTATTTTTCTTATTTAATTATTGTTGGAACATGTACTGTTTTGAATATTCATTTCGCGCAGTCAACGCTCAATCTGCTCTGTACTGTATCATACGTCTGACCGAGTGCAGAGTAAGACAACATACACTGCGGTGCCCTGCCACCATCACATGCCTGGCCTAGCTAGCTAGCTCGCACAGACAGTCTCTCACCAGCCACCGAGCAGACAGGGTGCCAACGGCCCTGCAGGGGTCGCCCCCTTACGCATAGGGCACCCCGGAACACACCATCCTTCACGCCGATATGAAGCACGCTAACTCAACCGTCTCCTCAATCATCCGGAGTGACTTATTCCTTCAACTCTGCATCTATTACCACTCCCGAGTCGTCTCTAGAGTTCCTTCATTGTCTACGACTGCTCACCATGGGGCACCTTGCGACCTAGCGTTCATCGTTCCTGCGCTTTTCACATCTACCAACAATTAGTCCACCACAACAGCACAGTCTCGCCAACCTATCGTCACCGCTGCACATCTCATTCCGCAAGTCAAGTGTGCTTCTAGCAACGCGCCACTTCGCTCACCGCAACGCAGCGTCTCATCAACCACGTGTGCCCTTAGTTTCGCACTAAACTCAAGACAGTTCACTGTGCTCATCGCTACAACCACCAGCCACCGCTTGCTTGGTTGTTATAGTCTACAACTACCACACAGCTGTGTTCTTCGTCACTGTTGAGAGCTGTACGTCGAGTTCATCCGATTCAATGCGCCAACCGAGTCGGCACGTAATGTTGTTAGCTCTTCAGTGTAGCAAAGCAAGCCCACACCATTCCGTAAGTCCCGGTGTCGGGTGTTCCTGGTATTTCGTGTAACCGCGGGATTCCGTGCCGTGTGATCTAGGACGGGTCTATAAATAGTTCAACTGTACCGATCGCGACTAGATCAAGCCACGGCTGACTGTAGATTTACCATTGTATCATTGACTACGTCACGGTCCATGCTAGCACCGTCGTCATTTTCAATTTTAGCATAAACCTTGCGTTCATGTAATATATGTAAAAATGTATCTCTCTATCACTCCCCCGGCACCTCGTCGCATCTCTCTCTAGGATTAAAAATAGGCAAACACCCGCCGTCGATCAAATGGAGTCAGATAAGGAAACTACTCAACGCGATTCAAATCTGTGGCCGATCAATTTATAACTGCCGTTCCGTAACCTTGAAAGCTCAACGGTCAGTCAAGCGCTGAATCCGTGGCTAGAGATTGTGAGGACGGCAGGAGATCAATTCAGGCCGTTCAATTTTTTTTCTAACTTATCACAATTATTATCCAGCAATCTACTAGCAAATTCGATGCCTTCGTTTTATCTTTCAAACTAGTTTATTTTTTGCAATGCGATACTCGTATTTCTCAATCTTACAATCAATATTATCAATTGTTTAAACATTCAATCATCGTTTTTTATTCTAATCTAATTTTTTTGTTCATTATAACAATCAATTGTTGACAAATCAAACGTCAATCATCCCCGTACATCAATTATTCTCAACAATTTAATCTTTTTACAATCATTTCATTATTCATGACTACCAAACAATGCTCAAACCCACTCTGGTCACTCTGGGGTCAGAGTGACCGATGCATAGCACCTGTGCTATGCATCGTTACACTAGAGTAGCGTGTGTGAGAACACGGAATGCATAGCATGAGGCTGCTCGATGAACACACACGGACATAATGAGCATACTTAGACATGAAGTATAATGAGAATGGCTCATAAAATGTTTGATTTACACGTGACTGCAAGAATTGAATAAAATGTAGCTATTACAGTAGTGAGGCAATAGTAAGACTTTTGTAGTAGATAAAACACAGTACAGTATAGTAGGGCAGTCATAGTAGGGCGCTTGTGGTGAAGAAAAGCGTCGCCACAGTACGATTGAAGATGACGCGCCGTGGTTGGCCTGTGTAGTTGTTTGTATTCCATGACAGCCGAGCGGTGGTTAATGAGTTGATCGGGTTGCGGTGAGTGAGTTGTTAGTGTTAGACTTCGGACACGAGATCGTTAGGACAGTACAGTCCGACTATCCAAACACACTTGGATGGTTCAATAACCAAGCAGTCGCATTAGGCTGGAAGCTACTGTCTCACAGCCGATGTGGGTGTTGAGTCTTGCAGAGTTGTTCTCAGTGGTGGAAAATATGATGCAGTGTTATTTGGCTGTAATGTGTGTGTGCTCGCTAGTGCTCGTCATACTGCAGCCGCGGTTGATGAGCTGGAATAGCCTGCTGATGTGAGCGCAGCCCTCGGATACTCACCGTTGAACTGTGATGCTGCTGGAGCTCCTTAGAGTGTTGGATTCGCGTTGTGGAAGCACGGTTCTCTCGCAGCGACATGTTAAAGGGAGGACAGTGTAAAAGCTCGAGGCACGTGCCAAACGTAGGACTAAAATACAGCATGGTACATCAGAGATGAAAGAAACATAATGTACAATTGTCGAAAAAGTAGTCACACTAAAATGGTGCGTGATGATTTGTAGTACGTGCTATGCATGATATTTAAAGAGAATTTCGATGATGTTTCACTTGAGAGCATGACATTTGACAAACAGTGAGTGTACCAGTCATGCGTTTCAGAAGGTAAGAGTTGCATATCTAAATATATGGGTGCACCCGCAGGGCATGTTCGTATAGTTACGTGATCTAGTGGCACGTAACCACAAATACAGAGGAGAGCAGGAGGTGATTACAGTACTCGGGGGTCTTCAAAATAATGTGTGTGTGTAGTTTGGGATGAGCGCGGATAAACGCAAACGTCAATCAGTAAACAGGCTTCTTTTAAAATAAAATGTACGGTCGACAAGTAACTAAGTTGTTGAAAACCTACACGAATTATATTAGAAAATAAACGCTAGTGATGATTAAAAATGGAAAATACTGACAACCCTGTTCACGTTTCTTGTGATCATACAACTGACGACGGTAATGTTTAATCTCGCACTTCCGTTTTGCAGGCTGTAACATGAAGGTATCAACAAAATTGTTTGCCAGCGAGTGAAGTTGATTTATGTTCGACGGCTGTCAATTTATAGTAATGTGTCTGAAATGTAAAATTGTCGCATGGGGTCAAAACAGAACAATTATCATAAACATTATCAACACAATTCACGATAATGTGTTGGGGAATTTGGAGAGTCCATGATGTGACATGATCAATGAACAACTTATTCAGGTCTGAATGTATTACAAAATGATTTATATGTCCAAATGTTCATGTTTAGATAATGTAAATAACAAACATATTTTATTTCAGTATACAACACTCATCGATGCCATTAGTTATTGTTTTGATTGATCCGTTCAGCATTGGGCTGGAAATCGTTTTCTAATAGTTTTGTGTCGCTGTTCTGATCCTGAACTTGACCAGTTTCAGTTGAGCATTATTAAACCGTTCACGGCAAACTATGAAAACATTGGTGAAACGCCTCAGTGTTATGGATTTTTTGTGTATTCTTAATCTGTATGCATTCGAGCAAGATCCGTGCAACAAATTGCATCGCTATATAATTAGTCGAATGATTTGTTTGCGTACTGAAAAGTTGTATTTACGTACGCTTCGTCTGAAGATTCGCCGTGCGCATACAATGTTTCTTATTAAAAGTTCGCGTACGCTGCCCGCCCTCAATGCATCCATAGTGTCCTCAAAATAGTCGAAAGTGGCAGTGCAGTACCCGCTTACTGACAGGCGTCTGCAGTTTAGTACGTGCCCTAAGAATAATTGAGTATTGTTCCTGCATGCACTAGCTGTGGCTAACATGCATACGTACCCCAATTACAAATAATTTATATTCCAATAAAGTTAGTTTACTCACGTACTACTTTTTTCCTCACATACGGAATTAATCAACTTGCACTGTAAGGGGAAACTTGCATCAGAGCTTTGGTAGATATGAACAGTGAATCGAGTCAAATCCAATTAATGCACTGCGGTTTTGCAATTGGATGTCATCATTGACTATTTTTCCTTTGGTTAGAAAATAGCCCTGAATCTTCAGCACTGGTGATGTTAGGGGTCTCACTCAACTGTTTGACAGTGAGGCCTCACACGGTACACACTGCAGCCTTAGTTCAAATTGAAGAACCTGTAATTTGATGTTTATGACATTAATCACTACCTAATTGCATTAGTTGCAATTAAAAAATGCTTACATTCAAAAGGTCTACTATTGGGTAATTTTTTTTTGTGTTATGGTTGCTACATAGCATCGACCGGGGTCACTCCCCCTCCGGCCCTCCCCGCAGTCGAAAACCCGGAGTGACTCCTTGCACCACCCTTTTAGGCATCAAAATGTTAAAAATCACAATATTCAACTACAGGACTTGAAAGAGCAGGTCTTTGTCAGTATGTATCAGCTACTTGTAGAAATTCGATGCGCGCACAGAATTTATGGAAAATTGCTAATGTGAACGTGTGTTTTTCAGGTCCCCAATAATTTCTGCAAACTTTGATGCTGTGGCAAGAGTTTCTATTGGATTAGGACCAAATTTGGTGGTGATACCTGGAATATGTTGTAGTTCAATGCGTATGAAGTATTTTGGGAAGAAATTTAAAATTTTGTGAATATATATAAATATATTATATACTGCAGGGAGTCACCCCAGGTGAAGAAAAAATCTGGGGTGACTCCCCACACCTATTTTGTTAGTGAATATCTTTGTTTTTCTTCAATAAAAAATAATTAAATGCAATTCTACACACATTTAATGACATCTGAAAGTAAATGACCAACAATAATGACACCACAGCTAATTTCAAATTGCGTAACTAATTTTACATTGACCCAATGTTTATAACACATGGTGACAAGTCCAGGCCTAGGTGTTAACTTATGATTAATGGCCAGAAACAATATTTTTTTTAATCAAAATTTCATATTTAGATAACTATACCTTACCTAGCTAGCATGACTTGTATTCATGTTAATGCAATAAGTTTGCTATAGAATTGAAGAAATATTTTTTTACCTCTTCCATCATATAATTAAAAAGATTGTTCTTTTATAATATATGCTAATTTACTAATACTTTTGGGTCATAATTAATTCAGGATGTGTAGAAATGACTTCCAGTAAAGTTAGATTGCAATTATTTATGAGAAACTTTGTTTCCCTCTGTGAAATCAGATAATATAATTCCTTTGACTGTCAAGTATGACGGCAGCTAAAGTCGAGCTTTAAGAAGACCTGTCAGACGTAATATTTTATGCAAAATCTTATCATAAGTTACTGATATATACTAATATTACAGTAATATAGGCATGCTATATTTATTGGTACTCTCAAACTTTTAATATGCGTTTTAATTATTGATGTATAGGGGGTGCCAAGAGTCACCACCTTTGGTGCGGGGAGTCACCACCTTTGGTGCAGAGAGTCACCCCTGATTAGGGGCCGTAGCTTGATGCTTTTTTTTTTGTCAATGATAGAATGTTGAAGCTTGTTGTGCTTCATGTTCATAATAATAGCTATACACACCCTAAACACAAAATTTCTTGACCGCATACTTTTTAAGTTATTTCAAAGTAAGCTCAAAAAGCAGGGAGTCACCCCTAGATTGCACAATTGGGCAAGAAGTTGAGAACATTAGGTGCGTTTTCATCGCCTAATATTAAGTATCGAACCAGTCATGCGCCTCAAAAGCTGAGATCAGCGTATCTAGACCTTTGCGTGCGCTCGCAGAGTATGTTTGTAGAGTTAGGTGCGCCACTGTCAGAGACACTGACAAATATATACAAAACGGAGAGCTAGAGGTTCAAGCGCCGCAAAACAGACTGCAGAATTACATGTGTGTAGAGTTTGAGATGACAGCACATAGACATAAGCCTCTTTCACCAACCAGGCGTCGTGCAAAACAGAATGTAACATTTAGATGATACTCTTTCTTATGGTAGTTATAAATTATAATTAACAGTACCTGTCAGTTCTTATGAAAAATTGCCATTACTAACAATGCTTAATTTTGCTCTTCCACTCCGCTGTCTTTTCCATGAATGTTGCAGCAAACTTGTTTACATAACGTGTGTGACCAGTGGTCTTTTACCTTTGTCTGTTACGTTTGCAGCCCCCTCAAGCAGCACCACAAGCCAGGAGAAGCAGTTGACCCGAGGGAGGCCAGCACAGTCATGCGCATCAGCTTAATATTGAGAACAGCTACGTTAACAAAGGTATAAGAACTGGAATTAGTGCGTGCCATTAGCTGCTAATGGACAAACCTTCAGTGACAAAAAAAATAGAAATAAATTATAGAACAGCACACTGTACAATAGAGAACAACACACGCACACACAACAACCCACCACCACAACAACACCAAGACACAGAAACACCTGCCACCCATGCACCCAAAGAAGGGGGGGGGTCCCCCACCCACAAGGAGATGGTGCATACAGCAGGTCAATCCCAATGCTAGGATACCAACATTGTCACGGGATGGCTTGCCACATGAACATACATTAGCCGTCGTGATTTAGATATATACCTTGGTGTGCCTTTGAGGCCACAAAACCCTCTTCCTTTAACTACTGTCTGCTTGTTTGCTTGGGTTCTTCCTTATCAAATGAGAGTGTGTGTGCAGACATGTAACACCAAGTAAATGTTTGATATTGACAGGTATATGCAGCCATATTATTTTACATCAGGTAGATAGCTATTAACAATTACCAACTGTAAACTAGCATATTGCATCTAAGTCAACCAATGGTAAATATTCACAGAAAATTATGACCTAAATCAAATCCAGAATAGATTCATCACCATGAAAGGTGTGGCCCTACAGATACCCCCTTGGTTCATCCTTTAGAGGGAGCCAATAGTAACAATGTATTTAGATATCAATAATAGAATAAATACCCAGCTGATAATCCCATAGGATGAATGTTTATCTAATTTAGTTGTCAGTAATCTATGTGTGTTTATTGTGAGCTTATTTACATCCCTTAGGAAGTGCCACCTCTAACTATTATAACTAACTACTCTAATCAAATTAGAAGTGGACTTATTTTCAACCCATTAGGGAAGGGCCACATGATATCTAACTAACCTACTTGTAATAATAATTTGGGTGGACTTATTTACAACCCACTAGGGAAGGGCCACATGATATCTAATTGGTTCTACTTGTAATAATAATTTGGGTGGACTTATTTACAACCCATTAGGGAAGTGCCACACTTACCGGAGACAATGAACTGCCTGCAGACCACATGTGATGGTTCACATTGAGGTTCAATCAGCTATGGTGAAGTAAGTTAACTTGTCCAGGATTTAGATTAGATTAGAGGGCTCCTTTTCACCAGTGTAAGTATGTCTCAGTAGTTGAATTCCCCAAAATTCCCACTAAAGTCCAACAGCATTTAAATAAGGCAAAGTCAAAATTTTGATTCAAGTTTTTGTTATCTTGATTCTCAGATTAGATTTAGGAGTAATAAAGCAAGATTCAATTGTATGATCTTGACTGCAGAAATAAGCTGAGTTGATTGGATCAGTCTGAGTTAGGTTGGCAATGTTATACAACTTTCAACTCAGCCTGATATTCCTCAATTATTGGTTGAATGAAAGGCAGCTACTATCCAGACCACAGTAATGGGTCAGTGGAACAGTATTCTAGTAATAGTGATGGGAAGATGTAATAATTTAGGTGGTCGAATACTTCCCTTTGCTGAGCTT
>SDVV010010980.1:0-16028 GCA_016164225.1 Gammarus roeselii
AATAGCAACTGGCTCAACTGCCAACTCCTCCCACTCGCTTCCAACAGTTCCAAGCCACGACCCAGCACACTCGTGTTCACCTCCCTGACCACTCCATCCATATAGAGGTTGAACAGCCATGGAGACATCACGCAGCCTTGTCTCAGTCCCACTTTCACTGTGAACCAATCACTCACCTCGCTTCCCACTCTGACACATGCTCGGCTGTCAGCATAGAAATTCTGCACTGCTTTCAACAGATGTCCGCCCACTCCATACATACGCAACACCCTCCACAGCGCCTCCCTGTCAATTCTGTCGTATGCCTTCTCCAGATCCATGAAGGCCCAGAACACATCATTTCCTTTGACAAGGTACTTCTCACATACCTGTCTCACTGCAAAAATCTGATCGGTACACCCTCTACCACTCCTAAAGCCACACCGTTCCTCTCCAAGTGCGCAGTCCGTACAGTCTCTAATCCTTTTGATCAGCACTCTCCCGTACAATTTACCAACCACACATAACAGACTAATACCTCTCGAGTTGCAGCATTCACTTTTATCTCCTTTGCCCTTATCTAGCGGAACAATGCAGGCACTGCGCCACTCACTCGGTACCACGCCTGCCGCAAAACACAAGTTCAATAACCTCACCAATCATTCGACAATCGTTACTCCACCCTTCTTCAGGCACTCGGTCGCAACTCCATCTAAACCAGGGGCTTTTCCTGCTTTCATCACGTCCACCGCCTCCTGTACCTCTTCCATGGTAATGTCCGCAACAAGTCTTTCTCCCAAAACTGGCATCCGAGCACCACCACCCACAGCAAGAATGTCAGCCTCTCTGTCATCCTCGACATTCAACAACTCTTCCGTACATTACCACTTTCCAACAACAACTGGCCGTTTTCATCTTTCACCACTTCTTCCTTTCCAGGCTTTCCCTTTCTCACCCTCTTCACCTCTTCCCAGAACATCTTTTTGTTCTCCTCAAAATTCTGGCACAACCGTCTGCCCCACCTGGCATCAGCGTCCCTTTTGGCTCTCCTCACCACCCGCTTCACCTCGTTTTTCCTCTCTTTGTACCTTTCACAAGTCACCTTCGACTTCACCTGCAACCACTCCTCAAACGCACCTCTTTTCCGTGCCACTGCCAGTTTGACCTCCTCGTTCCACCACTCGGAGCCTTTCCTCCTGCACCCGCCCACACGGCGCACACCACACACCTTCTTCGCACATTTCAGCAACGCATCCCTTAACGTCTCCCATTCTTCCTCCACATCTCTCAGATCCTGTCCGCTCACGTTGTCATATTCTTCCTTCAACGCCTGCTGGAACTCCTCGGCTCTACTTTTCACATTCAGTCCACTCACTTTCACTACCTGTCTTCCTCCTCCCACTCGTTTGTTGCCCTTCCATTTCTGCTCCACTCTTAATCTACCTTCCACCAGCAGATGGTCAGACACTTCCATCCCATGTGATAGGATGGAAGGATTTTCAAGTGTAAGTCAAGGGCCTGCTGCTACTTAAGACCGGCGCGTTGGGTGGGATCTTGACTCCCAGGCGCTTGTCAATGTATTCATCACTAGATTGGGAAAAATCGTCGATGTTCTCCTCAATATCATGCCTTGATCTGTTTTATTTCCATTCAGAACGATTCCACGGCGTTGTGCGACTGGGACGGGGGTGAACGCGCCATTTTGATCAAGGGTGGCGGGGGGCAGGACTGGGCAATCCTCGTGGGCCGATGGACAGGATTTCGTCGCGGTCAGCCCGGCTCTCTGTCTCGCCGGGGCACTCCCGGAAGCAGCGGCACTCTCCAACTGCGCCTTTATTGCCCCGTCAACAAGGCACCCACACACTATAGGCTACCCTACGATACAAATAAGTTTGAGTTCAGAGCCAGGGGTTTCTCCATGAACCTGAGGACGGGCAAAATACAGGTGAGTGCAAGGGTACCGAATAAGTTGTATTTTTTTTTACCTTTTATTAAATGTTAGGAAAAACATACTTCTTGGCTTGAATGTGGAAGTAGCGAGAGAGCGTGCAATGAATAGACGTGAGTGGAGAATGGTTGTGAATGTTTGATTTTTTGACACTGTTCTGATGTGTCTTCCCGCCCATGGCATCACGTTGTCGGGATGGTCGTGAGTGGGGAGGGGGCGCTCGCGCCCCGTTCACATTTACACACAATGTGCTCACGGGCACGCACGTGACTGCTCAGTGCAGGAGACACGCGGTGGAGCATCCGAACTTTGTCCCAACCAGCGGTCGCCTCTACATGCGTCGTGTTGGCGCTGCCTCCCTTCCCATAACGTAAATACAGATTTCAATAATTACACCTTCCCCCACCTCCCCCCCCCGTACCTCCTTGACGGACTCTCCTGGGCGTTTGGCGGCCTGTGCAAGTTCCGAAAGCGGCTTTTCGACACTCGTTGCTGCTCCCGTCACTACAGGCTTCCGTTCGACATGCCTTGCATTTTACTGCAATACCACAACAACCCCACCGTCATTTCTTGAGCCATCACAACAAACCGAAACTGATGTCGGACACTTGAATAAAGTACCGATAAACACAAACGGCATTAGTCAAAATCAGATAGAACTCCAGCATTCCCTCAACAAACACCGCACATTCACACCGCCTTACCAGGTAACTAAACTCCGACAACAATCCGAGACCTCTATTTTTTTGGATTCGAAACACTACGCTGTAGACTGTAACAACAACGACGATGGTGGCGAACCCGACATAAACATATGTCCTTCGTCAACACAGCTACACATACTCTCGCGCAACTTCCACGGAACAACACACTTGAGGTACAATCAAATCCACAAGAAACAATAATTTTTTTTTAATATACATCCCTCCACAAAAGGGATAAGCTGTGTGGGTGTGAACGTGTGAGGTGCGCATTGCAATCGGCCACCCTCCTTTCTGGGGGATTTGGCCTAGTGTCTGTATCTGTGTATCTGTACATCCCTCCATCCCGCCCATGCCAACCGCAGTACACACCTCGCCTAGATTACCTCAAAACAGCACCACCACTACCAAAACTTTCACTCAACATGATCTAACATCACATAGAAATTTCTGACAGTATTATATCTGGGAAAACTTCTTGATTGACAATATCAATTGAATTTCCGATTAGGTAAAAAATCAAGCAAGAAATTATCATTGGAAATTTTTCTTAATCTTCTATCTTGAACGAATTTTCTTTCCCTGCCGTACCTGTGCCGTACTTAAATCGGTAGGCGTCACTTCCATGACCAAACTTTTGACAGTGGTTGCAGCGACCGACCTCTCTGAGCAGGAAGCAGAAGTTTTCACCGCAGAACCTAGCACAATTGATGACCATCTACGAGACTCGAGGGTCATGTCTAGACTATTTTTCTTCATATCTACGAACTAGTAAAGAACCAACTAACTAAAGAACCCGCAATTTACGCAAGTACCTCCAACCTCTACGTCCGACGACAACTTCGACAACTCTTCACCCCCACAAAAACCCCAACCGAGCTCCAAGGGCTGCAAGGAAAAAGCAATACACGCCATTCAATGAACACAACTTGTTCAGCAATAGTCGTACCTTTCCCGAACACCTGAAGATCACGTTCGACGCCAACGACCGACCGGATATTTGTCCATTCACTCTGCGAAAACAGCTGTGCTCTTGCACTGGCCGCCCAGTCCTGAGCGACGCCACCAACGGCGACGAAGGCTTTGCTATCAAAGTAGACACAAAACTTCAAAGTGACACGATTCTCTTCAAAACCAAACTCTGTGAAAAGTCATGCAAAATAGAGCCACACCCGACTTTGACTACAAGTTTAGATTTGACCTACGTTGAAGTTATCCCGAAGGAGAATATCGAGGAGTACATCACTGGACTCGTTCAATACGAAGACTGCGTTATCGAAGCAAAAGTCGTACCGAGGATCACACCAAAGAGAGAGACTACCACAGCCCTAATACTAAAATTCAACTGCCCTACTCCACCCAAAATATCTAGACATTCCCTTCTGCGCCACCAAAACCAAGGTTACACCATTTGAGAGACGTCCGATGCGATGTTATAAATGCCAGAAATACGGACAAACGAGAGGGAACTGGAACGGTAAGCAAAGATGCTCATACTGCTCATAGGACGACCACGACAAACGGGAAGATCCCCAGCCGTGCCAGTCCGAAGAACAGCACTGTTTTTTATTCCGAAGTAGACGGACACCCTACCGGACACAGATATTGCCCAGAGGAGGAGACTGAGAGAGCGATCCCCCAATACCAGATAGATCACGGGGTCGGGCGACGAGATGTTGTAATCTCGATGCGCTCTTCCCAGAATGACCCTCCTACCCGAGAGACGAGACCGGCATCATTTCCCACCCACCCACTTCCTCATACAAACAAAGTTGCTTTTTCAACTAATCCATTTATAATGATGTCACTCACCAAACAACTAGGAGGAAAATCGAAAGAAATTCAACGACAGGGAAAGAAATATCTGGCCTACGTCGTAGAACGCAAGCAAAGTAACGCTAAACAAAAGATTACCCACTTAAACAAACTCGAAGTTACAGTTGAAATACATCCGTCCTTCAACGATACCAAATGAATTATGTACACCTCCCGTTACACGCCTACAACCGACCTCAGTGTTTTGCTGAAGGTCTAGCTGAAGATTACGGAGTTACCGAAGTCCGTCAAGCAACATGGATAAAATTACGTAACGCATGCTTTATTGCATACCAAATTGCCTTCCCAGGACACGACGCATTGGAATGCATAGTAATCCCAGGTGAACAAGGAAGAACCGAAACCTACCCAGTTGCAACATGGCCCCCAATGTGCAAAAATGCCTTGAATACGGCTACGTCATCGCATACTGCCAGCCACATCACCCCAACATTGCAAGAAGTGCGCTGGCGAGCATGACAGAAAAGACTGCACAGCCCGCTACTACTGCTCATGCTACCATGAGGCAGGCGACCGCGACTGCTCAGTACACATGGACCAAAAAGAAATAACAATCACACAAAACGAACGCAGAGTTACACCGAAACAAGCTATCCAAATCCGGAAAGATGATAACCCAAACCGCCTCAGTTATGCCAAAGCAGTCAAATCGACAATCCAACCAAACTCCCCCGACGACATCCACACATCATCAGAACAACATCGTAATAAGACCCCAACACTCCTACTTCGCTGCAGCGCTTCCTCACTCAGCCCAGCGACCGCCCCCGCACCAGAGACGCTCAGTCCTAGAAAGTAGTTATGCAGAGACCAGGAGGACAACGAGATGTATGCATCCCCTACAGTCGACCACGCAGCAAGGTTCACTACTATAAAAACGAAAAGGCAAAGAGATGAAGAAGCCTCCGATACCCAGGCGTCGCTGAGCAAAAAGATCAGGGTCAACTCTCAAATAACGGCCCCCCGGGACACAAACCCATAACTACCTCCACCTGTCTCAAATGCGGCTCCATTCGTGGAAAACCACTGCAAGAGACACGATCCTCCGTTTATAAACCCGAATCACGAACATGTCACCAGCAAGAACGATCATGGCCTCGCTGACGGCGCTTATCTCGAAAAACTCATACGCGAGACCTCTGTACAAACAGTCATCTTACCTGGCCCAGCTACCTCGCACTCCACCCAACCACCCACGCAGATAAAAAAGGCTACCACAGAAGAAGAGCGCACTCGCTCACAAAGTAAACACCAGGAGCACCCTCCTCGTCTTCCCACAAGAGCACTCGCAGCCGCGACCGCAGCAACCACAGCACGCCACCTTCCACCGAAGGTAGACCCTCCCGTGAACACTCCCGACTCGAAACCCCTGGGCAAACTCAGAAACGCGAGCACCACGAAAGCTCCAGCAAATCACGCGCCCACTCTAGATCATCGAAGTCAGAGCGCGAACAGCCTTCAAAATAAACACCAAAATACTCAGGTGGAACTGCCAGGGACTCTGAAACAAGAAAGAGTAATTACTATCCTTAATAGCCACCCATACACCTTTGGTGATAGGCCTCCAAGAGATCAAGCTCCGAGAGACCGCCACCTTCAAAATCCCCCAATATATCATACACCGCCGCGAAGGCCACACCAACGTGACAGCTCACGGCGGAGTGGCACTAATGATCCATCAAAGTGTACCTCCCCTTCCCTTGAGGACAGAACTCCAAGCTATCGCTATAAAGATACGCGTCTTAAGGCCAGTAACAGTGGTATCCATTTACTCATCACGAAGCCATGCCCTCTCGGAAGCACTAATGACCGAACTGCTGAACCAACTGCCCTCGCCAATACTCCTCTTTGGAGACTTCAACAGCTACCATGAAACATGGGGATGCATGAGAACAGACCCCATGGCAGTAATAATGGCTAACACTGTAAACACTCACAACCAGGTCCTTCTCAACGACGGACAACCCACCCGAATCACCCCCCAAAGTGAAACTGCCATCGATTTATCCATAAGCTCACCTACTCTGGCACCCCAAAACTCGTTTGGGGAGTTTTGCCTTCAAAACACGACAACGACCATAATCCAGTCATCATATCGCTTCTTATCAACCAACTAAGAAACCCTGCCCCACAAGAACATCGCTTCAACTATCGGAAAGCCAGCTGGATGGAATACTCGGCACATCGCGTGGAGCGATATGGACGGCATCCCCAAAAACATTTCGGAACACGACCTCGTCGTCCAACTATACGAAAAGTTTCAAGCTGCAGCCGAGGCAAGCATTCCCCAATATGCCCCTTCAACCTTCCGAAATCATGGTGGTGCCGAGAGCTGCAAGAAGCAAGAGATGAGCGTGAAAAGCTATACCATGCCTACCTACGCGCACGGTCTTCCAGGAACCGACTAGCTTGGAAAAGGGCATTTGTTGTACACCGAAAACTTCGAGTGGGGAAGCAACGTGAAAGCTGGGCTCAATCAGTCAATACTATTACCACGCGGAAACCGCAAATAAACTAACTCAGACATTCAGCCAGATTTCGCTATCAACAAACTACACGGCTGCTTTCCAACGGAAGAAGGACTTGCGAGAAAGTGAACATCTTGACTTTACTTGAAACCTTTCTCCCTCCATGAACTACAGAGCGCTCTAGACCTTACACGTAAAACTTCACCTGGGCCATACCGGGTACACATCAGCATGATCAAAAAATCTCCCAGATGGCGCCCGTGAGTATTTATTGAAAGTGTTCAACAGATTGGTGAAAATGGTGATAAATGCGGAGGCGAGTGGTCGCAGGCCTAGTGGTAGACCGAATTTGGTTGGATGGATGGTCTGAAGCAAGCGTTGGGAAGGAGAGACATGAATGTGGAGGTGGCGAGAGAGCGTGCAATGAACAGGCGTGAGTGGAGAATGGTTGTGAATGTTTGATTTTGACGCTGCTCTGATGTGCTTTCCCGCCCTTGGCATCCCACTGTCGGGATGGTCGTGGGTGGGGGGGCCCGGCCATTATGACGCGGCGGTGGTAAACCAGTGAAAACTGTCTGGCCCTGCTGCTGACGACGGATCCTCGGACTGCACTCGTGACCCAGAGTGTAAGTTGAGGGGGTACCGGCCGGACCCTTACGCACAAAAGGGCTAAGTTGTGTGAGTGTGAGCATATGGAGCGTATGAGGGTGTGAGGTGCGCCTTGCCGTCGGCCACCCCCCCTTTTTGGGGGATGCGGCCTAGTGTCTGTATCTGTATCTGTTCAACACTCTGTACTCGAACTCATTTTTTCCCGAGCAATGGCGGTAATCTATTATTATCCCAGTACCCAAACCCGGGAAATTTCCCGGTGACCCACATAACTATCGCCCCATCGCTCTTACCAGCGTCCTCAGCATGGAAAGAAGGATAAATATGCGCCTTGTCGACTACCTTGATATGCATGCAGTCCTAAACAGCATCCAGTGTGGTGGCCGCAAGCGCCACTTTACGACGGACCACCTTGTAAGACTTGAATCAGACAGTATACAGGCATTTGTCCGAGGGGAACACGTGGTTTTCATTTTTTGCGCCGTGGAAAAATCATACGATACTACCTGGAAATACGGCATCATGAAGGATCTCCACCGCAAAGGGCTGAAAGGCCACGTACCACGTTATATCCACCAATTCCTGCAAAACTGCACCTTCAGGGTTAAGGTCGGCGACACCCTGTCACCATCTTATTCGCATGAAATGAGCGTCCCCCAAGTAAGCGTCCTCAGTGTCACTCTTTTTATAATCATAATCGACCAGATAGCAGACATTCTCCCGCGTGACGGAAGATTGCTTTCATCACAATACGTGGACGACTTACAAATAAGCTACAGGCACCCTAGCCTCTTAACAATTCAACAGGAACTCCAGAAGTATCTAAACCTAGTCGGGAACTGGGCCTCCTCAAACGGATTCCGATTCTCGCCCTCCAAAACGAAAGGCATGCATTTTACTCATGTGCCCGACTTACACCTAAAACAAGCCTTAACGCTGAACAACACTCTAATCTAGTTTACGAGGAATCCATAAAATTCCTCGGTCTTCTGTGGGAACCTAAACTCACATGGCGACCTCATACTGCGGCCCGGGAGACTCGCTGCAAAAAAGCAACCGGACATATTCTCACTGTAACATTCTTGAAATTCGGAGCCGATATGGACACCGGCATGAAGTTATTCAGAACAATAAAACGCTCGCACATTTACTATGGAGCAATTGTTGACTGTTCAGCAGCCAAACCTCTACGCGTCACCTAAGTCACAACTCTTCGACCGCCCTACGGGTAAGTCTGCATCAACTTCGCGTTGGGACTCCGGTGGAACATGAAAGCAAATAATAATAATAAGCAGCCAAACCTACCCTTGAACCTCTCTCTATCATCCCAACCAGTGCGTTCCGTTCCACACTCATCGAATCCCTGAACGTGCTTGCTAACGAGCTTCCTCTTCCGCTCCGAAGAAACAAACTCTCACAACAGTACTATTTCATGACAAGGAGCTACATCAATAGCCCAGCACTCAGCGACGTACCCAACCCTCTTGATAAACGCCTCTTTGCAGCTAAGAAGAACCAATGCCCACCTTTTTCTATACGCGTGGATAACTTACTAACCTCGCTGAACATCAGTCGCAAAGCAATCAAGCCTTCATTCTCTTATCGAATTCTTCAAATTACCACACCAACGTGGATGATCAGCCCACCATTGGTCAATCTAGATTTGCAGACGTACCCCAAAGCAACAACCCCAACCAACGCGTACCGCCGAGAATTCTTACGACTACTTGATGAACAGTACTCTGATCACTGCCATATATACACTGACGGCTCCAAAACTTGGGACGGAGTTGGAGCTACCACCGTAGGCGAAGGGACTTCGCGTTCGGCCATCCTACCCCAAGGGGCCTCTAAATTCTCTGCAGAGCTGCACGCACTCAAATTTGCCATCTCCATTACTAAAAGGGACAGCCTCCTTAACAATGTTATACTTTCAGACAATCTGAGTGCTCTCACCCAGCTGAAAACTCTGCACTTTGATCACCCTGCCCTTAGAAAAATGCAACACGATATCCGAGGCAGGCCAGGCGGTCGAGTTCTGCTGGATCCCTGGACACGCGGGAATAAGAGGAAACGAGCGAGCAGATTCCCTCGCTAAACGGGTGTCTACCCAGCAAGAACGATTCATCTCCATGCACTACCAAAACTGGTTTCCAGTCATCAACTCGCGTATAACTTCACGATGGAACGACTCTTGGCAACAAAGTGGACAAAAAATGCTTGCAGTTGAACCATCCGTGGGAGAGTGGGACGCCAGGTTTTCAAATAGAGGAGACCAAGTGTTCATCAACCGTCTATGCACAGGACGCACGCGGATAACCCACAATCACCTAATGGACGTAGACATGGGATCTGACGCACCACCATGCCTCTGTTGCCACTAGGTAGCAATCAGCGTGAAACACTTACTTATGGATTGTGACGCACTCGCAGCAGCCCGAGGAGCCTTTTCGAGCCCCCCGTGCAACCTAAAACGCCTGCTCACACAAACAGAACACCGAAAAAAACTGATCGCTTTCCGAAAACCCACAGGACTATATGACGCCATATAAAAGTAACGAAGTTTGAATCATCTTTGATCCTGAACTCGCTGTCCTCCCTGCGTATTAATTGCAAATTTTAACTTAACTTTGCGCACGACGCTGTGCAGAATCAACTGATCGTCGTGCCCTACGGGGGAGCAGTCAGTGACTGCACGTTGGAGCTCCGGTGGAGAACAGAGGAGGCTGCTACTACTCCTCTACGTTAAACCTACTGTGTCTGCTTGAACCTGCTCTGTATCTGCGTTAGACCTACTTTGTATCTGCGTTATACCTACCCTCTATCTACTTTGTATCTGCATTAAACCTACTCTATATCTGCGTTAAACCTACTCTATATCTGCGTTAAACCTACTCTGTATCTGCGTTAAAGCTACTCTCTATCTGCGTTAAACCTACTCTCTATCTGCGTTAAACCTACTCTCTATCTGCGTTAAACCTACTCTGTATCTGCGTTAAACCTACTCTGTATCTGCGTTAAACCTACTCTGTATCTGCGTTAAACCTACTCTGCATCTGCGTTAAACCTACTCTGCATCTGCGGTAAACCTACTTCGTATCTATGTTAAACCTACTTTGTATCTATGTTAAACCTACTTTGCATCTATGTTAAATTTACTTTGTATCTGCATTTAACCTACTCTGTATTTATGTCAAACCTACTCTGTATCTATGTTAAACCTAGTCTGTATCTACGCGTTAATCCTACTCTGTATTCAATTTAAATCTACTCCGAATCTAAGTTGAACCTACTCCGAATCTAAGTTGAACCTACTCGTAATCTACACTGCACCTACTTCGCCACTCTTCAATTGCCCTACGGGGGAGTCTGCATTAACTTCGCGGTGGGACTCCGGTGGAAAACGGAAGCAACTAACTACTCCACTTGGAAGGAGCCACTCTTAAGCTTACTGATGCACTTTGGGGGTCTCCCCCCCCCTGTGCAGCGCGAAGTTGCCAATTAGCTTGTATAATATTCGCATCGGTATGCGTATATTCCACAATTGAAGCGTGTATTGGATTTGCATCTGACAAGATCAATCTTTCCGCACACGAAGGTGTGCGAGCCGATCAGAATCGATGATGTTCGTGTCCTACGAAAGAGCCTCCAATGACTCGCGTTGAGGATTTGGTTGAAACCGGCTCAAATCAAGTCAAACCCACCAGAAGTAGGAATGTAGAAAAAACATGTTTATTTCATTTTTTTTTGTTTGAAGATTTTTTTTTTTCCATGCAAATATTTTGAATATGAAATTTTTAAGTAATGGATAATGACAGCTTCTGATAGTGAGTGAATAATTTGCTCCAGTGTGCCGAGTACGGCATCCAGCTCGCCGGAGATATTTTGTAAGGGGGAATGGCTAACTGAAGACATTCTGACAGCTCTCTGCTCTCGCTGTCGGCTCTCCAACCAAAAATTGTTTTGAATCTGGAATATTGTCTGTTGTGGTGCTTGTAAATTATATCTGATTACCATGGCCTAATATTTGTTTTATAATTTTTTTCAATTTGGGCACAAAATACAAATTTGTGACCAATTTCACATTTTTGAAGAAAAAATTCCAACATTTAAAAAAACTCTTGAATATTTTTACAGATAGTGATACAGACACTAGGCCGCATCCCCCAGAATGGGGGGTGGCCGACGGCAAGGCGCACCTCACACCCTCACACGCTCACACTCACACAACTTAGCCCTTTTGTGCTAAAGGGTCCGGCCGGTAGCCCCTCAACTTACGAATATTTTTGGAATAGAAATATTTCTAAGCCAAAACTGTGGAATCTTTTTCAATTTATTTAATTAACCCTTGCAGGACCGCCTTTTTTTCTAATTGCGTGTTGGGTGGGCATATAGAACACGATATGGAAAGAAAACTGTTAGATGCGACATAAGTCAATTTTTATAGAAATTTTCTTTTGCTTTTTTATTGCAAAGTTGACTTAGAAAGTTAGTTAATGAAAGATATGGAATGATGTAATGGGCATTTTATTGAATTTTCAAGCCTAGACTTACATAAATAGTAATCATATTCGTTTTAATGCTCTAAAAAATTGATAAGTTGGTATAAAATTAGAGAATAATCACCAAAAACTTCGGAATACTTTTTTTTTTACATTTTTTAGCAAGAATATGTAGAAATTTGAACGTTTTTCAGCACTAATAGCTTGAAGGTGCCCCGATTTTTCTCTCATGACTGGAATAGTGCTGGTTCGATGGAGATTGATCCGAGGGCATGAGGAGCAAAAATATATAAGGTTTTAGTATTTTTGCTCATTTAGTTTTCGAAATATTTGGTAAAACATAGTTTAATCTAAAATGTTGGTTTAAAATCGGTAGACTTTCAACAAGTACAGTGTTTGCGCCTTCGCATGTAGCTCGTTTACTATAGTAGTTGAAATAAGGTGGTTTGTTTCGTTTTATTTGTAAGAAAAACAGCTACAGTTGGTTCGACAAAAGTTTTTGCGTCAAGTTAGTAGTTTTGATTCAAATCCGATTCACGAGTTAAAACTATATATATTTGCAATCAAAAGTGTCAATGATGTAGTATAAATGCCGAATTAGATCAAAATGAATAGCACCTGAAGAAGCGCTATCCCACTACGAATTCAGCGATGTGTTTGGAAGTTGTATACGACTAATAGTTTTAAAACTAATCAATTTTATCTGAACTAGTCCAAAATTTGGAGAAAAAATCATTACTAAAGGCGGTTTTTGGACTACACAGTCCGTAATTTTTATCCTGTGTAACGTGCATATAGCCCTAAAGAACCGCATTTGCAAAACAAATCGAATGTTATGTCTTTCATTGGCGTGCGCTAAATAGTAAAATACGACACGGTCCTGACAGGGTTAAGTATTGAGTGTCGTGTTACTGACTTACTGTGTAATGCTTTTCTTCTGTTGGGTGTTCAATTTCAGTATTGATAAATTATTATAAAATATTAACTTGCATGGGATCATGATTTTTTTTTGTGCCTACTGGCTAGGGCTGTGGCATTGTCTGACAGTCACAGTCTGTCGTCCTATTTTGAACTTCGAATATTTTATGATTTTTGTCCCTGTGGAATTACAAATTAGTGAATAGACAATGCCTGGTAAGTTTTTTTTGTAACTTGGATTTTTCCACTTCTACAGCGGGTTGCAGCGTGGCTGCCACCTGATAGCCTTTTTTTACCCACAGCGTTTATGGCCTGGTCTTTAACCATTTAAGAGATCTGCTAGAATGTCTCACACGGGGTCAGGTAGGCACGAACCTACAACCTCCAGCTCACAATGGACGTCGGTTGTGAAAAGAGACCGACGCGCTACCAAAGTTCTTGCTTTATTTATCGAAATAGACAAAAGAAACTCTAAATGCACTAAGAAAAGAAAGGCAAATATTGTTTTAGTGAAGTGGCCAAAAACGGTACCTGAACGGAAGCACATAGCTATAAAGCAATGCTTGAAAGTTACTGATGAGAAATATATACATCTTCCCAAACAAACAGCAATAACCAGTAATGTTAGCCGCAAGAGTAGCAAGACACCAGTATCAGATGAAGACAGTATGGTGTTTCTTTGAAATCTGATTATCATTACATTTTTGCTTTAAATATTTGATATTTTTCAGCAACAAATTTGGAACTGTATATTTTCAATATTTTGCATTGTGCGCCAGTTTTATTTGTTATTTGAATTTAATTATGTATGGAATGTGGTTATATGGATGGATGTATTTGTTACTTTAGGTTGGCCTTTGAATAGGTTTTTCTCTCTTTGACCTTCATGATTGGCAGCTTGACCAGCTTGAGAATTGAGCTTTGGAATTGATCTCTGATGTTTACGTTTGCATGGCGTGTACCTGTTCTGACTTCTATGTGGCTATCGGAAATCCTAAAGGCTATATCTACTATACTATACTGCAACATTGCCCTAGATGGCTGAAGTTGGAACCTCGGTAATGGTGGTTAAACCGAAAACCATAGCAATCAAGAATAAATTCTTAACATGAGGAATCATGTTTTTTATATAAAGACAAGTATTTTATATTTAAATATAGTAACAGACTAACAGTATATACATAAATTAATATGAACATATTTAATTGTTTTTTCTTTAATGAATCTTGATATATATTATCCGGATAAAGATAATTGAAATGCAGTTCATAAAAGAATTAGATGAAGAAATACATATTTTTTCCAAAATGTTTTTCATTGAGAAAAAAAAAACATGTGCTTTTTTTCGACTTACATCACTAACCAGAAGTGGGGTAGGCTGCTGTTGACTATTCATCTCTATCTGGCAGCCAGGGATACGGAGGTTACGTGCAAAACTTGAGCGTGACCCCCGAGTAATGGCGGTGTAGAAGAGCGTCCACCAAATGCTGACGCTGATGCATCATTACCTTGCGATAGCTGTAGTTCAAAAGAGTGATCCAATGGAGAAGCCCAGGTCGTCAATATTTGCTGGTATTCTTTAAAAGAATCGATGCAAGTTTTGAGGAGCCCCCTCAACATGCCCACGTCCACATCGCAGCGCATAAAGCAACTGTTTTCTGGCTCTTATAACAAGCACCACTTGTAAGCTAGTTGTGGTTCGTTTCCCCTGCAACGCAGTATTCCGGTGGTTAAGCAAGACCTTCTATCAACTCTACCACAGCAACTGGTTCGCTGAAACCACTTCGCAGAGGTCTAATGCAGTCATATCAGTTACCACGTTATCAGTCGTCAACTTGGCTATGTTTGGCCACCTTGACAGTTGTTTTGAATAGATCCACAAGATTGTAATAAAATATATTTAAAAAAGTAAGAGAAAATCGATTATAAATACACAAACTCAACACCAAAAAGTGAACACAAATGAAAATATGAAAATAAATGCAGAGGAATTAAAGTTCAAATGAAATTATATAAAAATAAAGTTAGAAATAACAATAAACAAACTAAACTAATTGAAATTGAAAACAAAAGTACACAACTGCTAAAAAACACTGGGGGAAAGTTATGAAGATCGAAGCAGAGTTTTGGTAACGAGCTCCATCAAAATAAACGAGGTAAACTTGGTAAAGAATGCGAATGCACGACCAGGAAATGGTAGAGAGGAGAGATGGTGAATACTGATAACTAGAAAAGCCTGTGAGGGAATTAGGATATCCCCCTCCTCCCGGTTGGGTTGACCCAGTGCGACACGTGAACCAGTGGTTTAGAGAGAGAGCACATTCAGTAGATGCACCAGCCATGTGACTATCGTTACTCCACCCCTCTTCATGCACTGCTGCAACGCCGTCTAGACCGGGGCTTCCCTTCTTTTTACCGCCACTACACTTCTGTAGCTCTGCCTTAGTAATATCCGCCACAAGTCTCTTTCAAAACCGGCATCTGTGTACAAAGCAACAATGTCAGCCTTTCTGACCATCTCAACATATCATCAAAATGCTCAGCATCACCACTCTTCATCCATCCGCTCTTCTCATCTTTCACCTCCTCCTTTCCGATCTCTCCTTTTCTCACCCTCTTATCCCGGAGACGGACGATGACTTGTCGATGCCTTGATGCAGCACTGGCTGCAGGTTTGACGTTCGGTGCCAGAATGACATTGACTTCAGTGCACTAGAAAGCCTTGACACTCTAATCTAATCTTCTCACCCTCTTCACCTCTTTCCAGAACATCTTTTCGTTCTCCTCCAAATCCTGTCACAACCGTCTGCCACACCTGGCCTCGGAGTTTCTCTTAGCTCTCCTCACCAACCGCTTCACCTCTTTTTTCTTCTCTTTATTGGCCACCACCGACCTTGCAAGAAAAACGGAAACCAATTATTCGAACGTATAGAACAAAAGTAAATTACTCACGAGACACATTGAAGCAAGAGTTGTGGAAAAGAGTACCATTGCTCAACGACATGCGTAATACGGACGATGTGAATATTCAATCGACCATTTTTATAGACACGTTCTCAGCGGCCCT
>SDVV010010981.1:0-16027 GCA_016164225.1 Gammarus roeselii
TATGCATTATAAACCAAATGATGCAATAACCGACCAATGATGCCTAATATATTGTGCTACATGGAAGATGCAAACCTAAAGTATCATAAAAATTCTTATAACTGTATGAAATAACTATCCAAAGTTCCGAAAACAATACAAATTCAACATATGTCAACCGATCATTACTAAGTGTACATAACACAATTTAATAACTTACTCTCGCTGTAGGACTTCCAACCGATTCTCGCTTTGCAAAAAAAATCGAGATAAGATTACTCGAACAGTCTACATAACCTTGGTAACGATTCATTTGGAACATGCGGATACATGGTAACACCAATATATCTGGTTCAACACTGGATAATATGGTATATGTAGATAGATTTTCGTAACGAAGCTACTGCATCCTAAGAAATATATACATCCACCCGACAACTATTAAACTATTATGTCATACTATTCCTATAGATATTATAAACATATGAAATAAATAGATGGAAAATACAAAACGTTGCCCCAAATCTAACCAACAGGCTTTAACCCAGCATCCAACCGCTAAGAACCCACCAGCCACCGAATGAGTCAATTATACCCCAACTAGATAAGATTACAACGTATATGTACAGAAAAATATATTTACAGCGTCATTAAACCAGACATAAATATATAATGATATAAACACTCAAACATCGCAATCATACCACGGAAATTATGATAACAATTCAAATAACAGGTAGGAGCAATTTCACTTAATTTTCCAAAGCGCACCCTACCCCTCCAGAAATGTGTCATAACAATATTCCTATCAGCAACAAATAAATATATATAATGAGCAACAATTACTGACCATTTATACCTCAACACAGTCACCTAAAGAAGAAAAAAGTATATACTAATACCTTCGCAGCCTAGGCCCGTCCGTTTGCGCCGTCCGTATGCCAGCCGTAAACCTCTTTGGCCTTTTGTCTGATTCACGATAAGCTAAGGTCCCAAAAAGTAATTAATTTGACCGAAAAGTAATGGACATGACACACAATTAATTAATAATTACAATGTCCGAATTACAATGGGGCTAAGTAGGACACCCAGAGTAATTGGATACATCATAACTATTACATTGTTCGAATCGCTCATCCGCGTTTAAACTACATTATAACTACTTATATACGTGGACGTCTTCCTGGG
This sequence comes from Gammarus roeselii, assembly GCA_016164225.1. NCBI lineage: Eukaryota > Metazoa > Arthropoda > Malacostraca > Amphipoda > Gammaridae > Gammarus > Gammarus roeselii. Next base: position 1,168 of record SDVV010010981.1, read on the forward strand.
GGCTGGTCCACATGAACCAGAGTATTTGAATGTTTGAGAGTCCGGAAACATCTTTCTTTTTGACACCGAGTAAGAATGTTTGCTACCTCAACCCTTTGCTTGACGTATGGCACGACAAATGGCGGAGAGGAAACTGTAATTTTATTTGTAAGATAAAGACGGTTAGACTAGAGGCCCACGCTTCTCCGAAGCGTATTGTTCGGGTCGCTAAGAGTGCGTAGTTGCTTTTCGAATGAAGCCATGTGGAGAGATTTGTAGGATTATGGGAGTAGTTTGATGCATTGGCGCTGAGCGAGACGAGGCTGATAGTTAGGGGCGAATGTGAGCTTTGTGTAGCAAGTGGAAGGAAGTCGGGCAAGGAGGAAAGTTGGGCACGAGAATGTGTGGTGCTGCTATCAAGGGATTGGTTGGCTACGAGCGTTATAGAGTGAAAGTATGCACCACTTAGTGATGTGGGTGGAGTTTATGTCAGATATAGAAAGATTGGTGTTTGTGATTGCTTTCGACTTTGTTTGTGTGAGTGCATTGGGAGTTTTAAAGGATAATGCAACGTGATGATAATGGGGGACCTAAATTCGAGAGTTGGAGACGACGTGGTGGTGTGGCGTTCCAGGAGTGCTGACGTTCCCAGAGAGTGTTAGCGTCACAGAATATAAATCCTGATAGGTCTGGGCATGAAGCGGAAGTTAGTGGTGGGAAGCAGTTTGTTCGAGGTAGAGGTGCCCACGAGTGAACATGGTGAGGGTGTCCCGGGGTCTTGTGGTGGAGGGAGCGCTAATAAATTTGTGTGCATTTCGAGAAGAGTGGTGGGTTGGCTGATTGATATACGGGTGTTGATAGGGGAGGGTGGAGGAATGTCTGATCTCCCACTGGCGTAAGGAGCATTAACTGGGGTGAAAGGGAACAGAAGTGTGGGAGGAATATGGGAGATAGTGAAGGTGAGTAAACTGAATGTGGCGAGCAGAGCAGTGAAGTTCTAGCTGGCATTAAAGGTGAAATGGAATATGACATTGTGTCAGAGCAAAGCTGATGAATAACCGTGGGGGGATGCAAAAGAAAACTAGGAAACGCTCAGAGACGCGGTGTTGAGATGGGCGAAAGATACGTTTAGTGTGGTTGCAGGTGAAGGAAGAAGGGTGGCGATTGATGAGGTTTGGGTGATTGTGGCGAGGAGATTGGGGAGTTTTTGAGTGGTGGTTGCGGGCGAGGCCGTTGGTGGCCTGTGACTATGGAGGTTAAAGAGTAGGGATGTCGAGCGTGAGGTGATGAGAGCAAAAGTGACGCTGATGCTAGGTGAGCAGATAGTTACGCGAAAATTTGAGAAAATCAAGTGCACGTTCTGGAAAGAGGTGAAGAGAGTGAGGAAAAGGGGGAAGACTGGGAAGGGGGAGGAGGTAAGGAGTATAAACGGCCGGTTGTTGATGGAGGTATTTCTGTGGAAAATGTTGCGCGGATTCATTTTTTTGGGGGAGGGGGGGGGGGCAAGAATTTTTGTACGCTGGCATCACCGGCTCTCGTTACTCGATCACGTTAGTCCTATCCTACTTCCTAGAAAACCATTTTATCCATGCACTTTGAGCAATGACAAATTACTTGAGGCCTAGTGAGTTTGGAATTATTCGAAATTGTCCCAGGAGGTAACATTTTTTTGTTTGGTTTAGTAGGCAAGCAGTTCTTTTTGTTTGGTCGTCAGTTGCAGCACCGCCTATACTTTACACAGGTCTAAATTTTCTATAAGTGTTGCTATTCTTCATTCTGTATTTTTTATACGTCATTAAATCATAATCAAAGAGCCCTTAATTGTTGGCGGGAACAAATATATTCTCTTATCATAAATAATTACTTCTTATAGCTGGTATTTAAAAGTGTACCGGGTCTTTCATGTACATAGCAAATCCAAAATTGAATAATTCCTTCTTTATTGCAATGTTTGATCTTCGCCACAGGATTGATTTGCATATTCATGTCTGCTCATCCACTCACGTTCAGCTACTGTAACAAAGAGGCGGTAGCTGCTGAACGTCATGCCGGCGATCGCCGTTACGACGTCAGAGCACTCGGTGGTTGAGGGTGACCAGCTCAGCAGTTCATACTTTATGCCAAGACGTATAGACTACTCGTCAATATAAATGGAGCAGTTGTAACGAAAATGCGAGACAAGTCTTTCCGGAGCTGATATTTCATTTAAAAAGCGATCTCGTACGAAAATCAAATGGGTAAACTATCCTGATAGATTGTTCTGACGAGGGTACAACAACAAGACTTGTCACTGTACACTGTTTTGGTATCAGGTTAAGAAGAAGTAGTTTGATTTTGTTTCCCACCGGAGTCCCAACGCGAAGTTAATGCAGACTCCCTCGTAGGGCAGTTGAAGAGTGGCAGAGTAGGTGCAGCGTAGATTACGAGTAGGTTCAACGTAGATTCCGAGTAGGTTCAACGTAGATTCAGAGTAGGTTCAACGTAGATGAGTAGGTTTCAACGTAGATTCAGAGTAGGTTCAACGTAGATTCAGAGTAGGTTCAACGTAGGTACAGAGTAGGTTCAGCGTAAATTCATGAGGAGGGATCAAAGGTTCCAGGATTCAGAGGGGCCTCAAGTGGGTCCTACAGTTTGTCAAGAGGGTCCCGAAGGGTCTCAAGGGTGTCCCAAAGGGCCCCAGAAGGGCCCAAGTGGGTCCTCCTCCAAGTCCCCCGGGTTCCCGAAACCCCGAGTCCCCCGAGTCCCGCGGGTCCCACGAGTACCCCCCTTCCCTGAGTCACCTTATTTATTTATTTATTATTTGCTTCCATGTTCCACCGGAGTCCCAACGTGAAGTTAATGCAGACTCCCCCGTAGGGCGGTCCTGAGTCACCTTGTCTCAACCAACCTCGATATATATAATAATAACAAATTCAAAAATTTCACTATGAAAAAAGGGCAGAGAAAAATAATAGAGCTCACGAAATAAGAAATAATTAAATACTAAAATAAAGCGTTAATGATCTATAAAATGACTAATCATCCATGCACCCCAAGTAACAGGTTAATAATGTATAGACATGAAACATTTAATTTGTAGGATAGGAGAAAGATCGTTGTTTATTTTAAACATTTAACAAACTTGAACATCAATAGCGCATACTGTACTTCAACTGTTCGCACTTAGCTAGAGAAATTTAAAGAAACGTATCATTAGCTTTTCGATGAAAGTTCGTCAACAGGAAAGTCAGGAATCGACTCGACAATATCGCCTATTGAAATCAAGGCTCCTCAAAAATGAGCTACAAACATAAATGATATATAACAAACGTGTTGCAATTGGATCTGAACAATGATTGTTCATCCAGTCACCTGTTGAACTGAAGTCAATTAAATATAACAAACATGTTGCAATTGAATTTGAACAATCATTGTTCAATCAGTCACCAGCTCAACTTGAATTACACTTCTTAGGCTTTATAATATAGCTGACAAATAATTTATTTTAAAAAGTCACTATACAAATTTTGATAAGAGAATCTATCAATCGTTCACATATAGAGCACGTTCTCGTTTGTTTAAGTATTTGATAAAATCACAGGGTAATTTTCCTTACTATTCAACAAGTATTCTTTCATTTCTATGAAGGTAGAAGATGATAATGAAACCTGTTTCGCAGCATCCAATGATCTAGCTTGCCCTTCACGCAGGCACTTGTGTGAATCTAGAAAGATGTATTTTCAAATAGTCGTATACAATCATGATATGAATGTGAAAACTGTATTCGCACACCTTATACCATGTCAACTTTGTCCCCACGTCAATTTGTAACACATATACTAATTCATTAGTTAGGCAAGGTCAATATTAATAAGTTTAGTAGATGCCAGCCTTCTTCTTGAGGTTCTGACGCTTCCACTCCGGCAGGGAGGCAAACTGGTCCCGGTTCATCCCAAACTCCCTGTCGAAGTCGCCGTCAGACATGAAGTCCTGGTGAAAACAGAAGCTGGTCATGAAATGCACTCTCTAAAGTGTCCCTTCTCACAAAAATAAATGTGATTTTAAAGGTGAAAGCTGCACGGAATATTTTAAATAGCTTTAAAAGCTCTTTAGACATTGCGATGCTTTTCACTTATTTTTCAAATCTGTCAGTTGCCCAGTGCGTGCGTGTGTATGTGTACTAGAAGGTTGACCAGACAAGAAGTGCAGCAAATCGTCTTTGAAACTTTTGATAATTAACATGCAACACCGCTAAATTTGATACAAATATTCATTTCCGATAACCAACCTCCTTCCGTGTGGCGTCAATGTCGTCAGGCAGTTTGTCGGCATCTCGTACACGGAGTGTCCTCATAGGGTAGGTCTTGCGGAAACCTCCAGATTGGCCTTCTTTGCTTTGAGATGGCGTCACCAACACAGTGCTGCCAGGCGATGACTCCTGCAGTCGTTCACAGATATCCGAGTACGTCATGTTATTCTGTGAGAGAAGGGAAGACAAAAGTGAAAAATAGTCTGATGATTGATGGACTGCGAGGTTGCTGGTTGGCAGAACATTATGAGTTGCCTACGTTTAATCAGGTTAATTAGATACTTGGTTTATAATTATGTTCATATTAGAATAAACATGAACTCTTGTGCGTGACGCCATTGACACACGAATCCATAAATTGCATAGAATCACCTTCTCAACGGAGGCATAGCATACGCATACTTGACGTGAACGCCGATTGCCTTGACCACGTGCAGAGGAAGAATAATATCTCCGAGTTTTGAAGTAATATATTTGCCAACTCTCATGCGCTAGAAACACTGATCACTCAAATGTAAACTATTGCCCACGGTCATAAGTTTGACTCACGTTCCAGAGGTCGTTGTCCCAGATGCCAAAATAGCCAGTGAAGTTGGGCGGCTCGTAACCCTGCTTGAGCAGCACCACCGGAGTGTCGGGGGACCGGCCACTGGGGTCCGTGCGTAGGTACTCGAACGCCAGCGCCTGGGAGTTGACGCGCTCAGCCTGGTACAGATTGGAGGGATGGGCTGGTTACTATAGCGGGAGCTCCTTTTGGAGAAGAGTTCCTACGTCGGGTGGTTGAGCTAGCAAGTGGTTACATTGAAAGAGTGGTTACTGTGGAGGGGGGTCACTATGGTAGGGAGTTATCCTGAAGGGTATTAACTAGAAAGGCTAGTCACTTTGGTGAGGGGTTGCTATGGCAGGTGGTTACTGAAAAGGGTGCTACTGTGGAGGGTGGTTCCTATGAAGGGCGGTTTCTATGAAGGATGGGGACAATGGAGGTTGGTTACTATGGAATGGTGGTTATTATAAAGGAAAAAAATGAGGTTATTATGAAGGATGGTAACAATGGAGCTTGGTTGCAATGGAATGATGGTTAATATACAAATAAGAGGATGTTATTATGAAGTAAGGTAACACTGTAAATGTGTGGTTACTTTGAGGTAATTTTTTAGTCTAAAACTGTGAAATTATATCCCCGAAAACAATGTAATAATACAGCTACATTATTAGCCTTTATCATCACCTTGTTGCAGTTGACGCCGAGCCAGATAAAGATAGTGCTCCAGGTGTCGAGGAGCATAACGTCGTCCTCAATCAGGTCCTCCTGGGTGAAGTTCAGGATCTCTTCCGCTGCAAGGTAAGGATCAGAGGTGCAGACCTCATTCATATGGTACAACATACAAATACTAATCGTTGGTATTTTATCGTTGCACGCAGTTGGCAATCAATACTGACGACTATTCATTTTACCTTATGGCAATGTATACTGACGTCTATTACTTTTACCTTATTACCGGGGGATAAGTAGCGTATTACAAATTAATCATTTGAAGGAATTAACAAGAAGGTAGTCTCTTATTTACTTGCAATGTTATAATCTTAACAAATCCGCAAACATTACACTTCGCGTTTACGATGTTTCTGTCCATTGACGGATTAAATTTCCAATCAACTTTATGCAAGTTCCGTAAGTGACGTATAAATGGGATGTTTAAGTTGAATTGTTATGCTGATTACTGAACAAGTGATACAAGTTGATATATTGACTGCCGTAAAATACATGTATCTAACAATGGGCTATTCAAAATACATAAAAATCTCTTAAATTTCGACATTTGAAATGAAACAATGGTCCCATGTTCCTATTTTTTCATGAGCATTGAAACCGTTTTTCATATGAGCCATCGTAAATGCATTAACTTGTATTATTAGTTATGAGGAATACCATTCATACTATTTGATACTCCCTATTGAACTTTGTTTAAACCAGCTCTATCATGACATTCAATTTGGACAAATAAATTTATAAATAATGGTTTACTTATATATACGTTTTCATGACCACAAAAAATCACAAGAAATCTCATCACTAAATAATTTGTGAGGCGTCATTCTTTAAAAATTGTCTTTCTGTTCAGCCTTACCCTGGAAAATTCCTAAAGCGTTGGAACACTGGAAGAGGCGCGGCGGGTGGCCGGCGAAGTCTGGGGTGTCGAGGCCGCTCAGGCTGGCGTATTTCTCCTGCCCGCCCAGACACTTCCAGAAGGAGGCGGGCTCTCTGCCTGATAGCGGCAACACGAACAGGATTAGGTTAGAAGTGTCTTCGTTAGTTTAAATAGGACGCTGTCTGATTGTTTTAGAAGGGCTCGATTCTAGGTACTCGTCAGGTATGGCAGGGCACAGTTCTAAGTATAATAGGGGACGGTTTTAGGTGAAGATAAAGCCTCATTGCGCACCTGGGATAATTAATAACCGTTATTTTTAGAGAATCGAACATTAGGCGCGAGTTAAGTTTATCCCACATTTATCGATGTAACATAAATGTGAACAAGGTAATGCCGGTCAAACACCGCCGAAATGAGATAAGTGTCGAAAAAACATGATTCGATTTAAAGATGCTTCTACCATTTGTCACCAGGACCTCATGTCAAAAACCGGGGATCTATGGATGAGCAATAGCAAGACCCAAATTAGAGTACCAGGCAACCCCTCTGGAGTGCTTAAAATTACACTACACAACAATAAAGAAATTGTTCTCCCGCGTTGAAAAGCACACCCAGTTCATTAACGACCCTGACTTTCCCGAGCAGTTGAAACTCAAGTTCAATACCAAGGACAGAGTGGACATTTGTTCAAATACTATACGAGAAGAACTGGCTCCATCAATGGCAGGCCAGTTATGAGCATCACCACCAGCTTCACCATCAAAGTTAACACAAAACACCTCAGCGACGTTCTACTTATACCACACTCTACCTTCTCCAAGAGTGCAGACTTGATTTACATTGTGATTCTCGCGAAAGAACAGTCTGATGTGCTCACCTAAGAAACACCACTATGGACCTTTCGCTAAAAGTCAACTGCTCTACCCCCATAAAAAGCGTTGACACACCGTTGTCAATTTTACATCTTGGATTACCCCTTCATAAAATAGCCGAGGAGTTGCTATAAATGTCAGAAATACGGGAAATTTATGACGACTTGTAATGGAAGACACTATGTACACACTATTCCTTTGCTGACCATAACTGGCGGAATGATGCCTAGTCAGCCAATCCAAATAATTTTGTTTCTTCTACCTCAAGGAGAACGTGCTCCCACGGGACACAAGATGCGATTTTTTACAGCCCCTAGACGAAAACAAAGTTTGCTGACAAGAGACTATAGTCTTAATGCGTTTCACCACATGATGGACTTCTCTCACCGGAAAAAAGGACCTGCATAATTCCCTACTCACTTTCTTAAAACGCTAGAAGATAGCGGTGTACGCAAATAGGCGCCCGTAATAAATCCCTTCATTTTGATGGAATGAATCTTACAACAGCTAGTAGGTAAACTGGAAAGCGTCCGAAAACTGGGATCGAAGTACCTAGCCCCGTCGTAAAATCCGAAGAAAGCAAGCTGTAAAATAAATACCCATGTTGACAAACACACAGTAACCGTTTCACTGTTGAACTACATCCGTCCTTCTTTACCTCTTAGTACACTTCAACAACATACATAAGCGCTGTTGCAATTCGCTTGGAGAAAGTTAACGGAGTTGATTAAATTTCTTTGGCCTGCTTGATAAAATCACAAAACCCTTGATCCAAAGTATAGACTATCATCTTCACAAGAACTGATGCACCAGAATTAATTGTAATGTTCTCTTAGTAAGGGGAAACCTACCTAGTTTACCTGCAATGTGCAATAAATGCCTCAAGTACGGGTACGTCATCGGACATTGCAAGCCAGATACTCGTCAAAACGCTGTAGAAGATGCGCCGGTGAACACGAAGAAAATAAAAGCTATGCCTTTTAAGCTAATTGTTATCACTGTTTATGCCTCCACGAGCCAGGCAACCGCGACTGCCCAAAACACATAGATCAAAATGATATTGCTGCCTTGTAAAATAACCCAGAAACAAGCAGTTTAAATTTGGCAAGATAAAACTCCAACTCACCTTAATTATGTCATAGTAGTTGAATCTACAAATAAATTGAACCCTGTATAGACAATACCCGCAAAGTGTTGACACGACTTACAGACGCAACCTCAACACCTTCTCTTGGCAGCAAACCCAGTTCAAAGATCGCTCCCGTTCTAGAGGCGTGTAGTCCTAGGAATGAACCCACTGTTGTTCAGGTGGAATCCATGAGGGCTGCTGCCACTACTACAGTTACAAAAACAAATGATATTCAGTCTACGATCTCGAGGTGCCGATCCACAATTATGCCAAAGCAGCAAGACAAATAACAAACGTTGGACTGAAAACGCAGATCGACTTATGTCTTTCATAACCGCTCGGTACTACGTCCAACGAAAACCAGGGAAAATTACAACAAAGGACTTTGGCCCGGTATCGCCACGCAACCCAGCGCCCCAGCTAACCCAAATAACCCACCGGCTTTAATTCAGCCTATCCCATGAAGAGCATGACCGTTCAAAAAGCAAACACAAAGACTGGACATCCTCTTCCTTTTATACCTCGGCAACATAAGCCGAGAACGCTGTAATTCTAAAAGACCACATGCCCAACACAGCGGACGCTCACGATCCTGGTCCTGGTCCCCAAGGCAGAAGACATGGCCATCGTTGAAACCGACAATCCAACTAATCACTCCTGACCATTAAAGGTGCACTAGACTTTGAAACTTTCACCACTTCGTTTTGATAGGTTAGTGTTAAACTATCTATTAATACTTTCTCGGAAGACACTTCGTAAAAAAAATGATTAAAAAATATCTTAAGAAACCTCATTTTCTCAACCAAGAAGAGTTCAGTTAATTTGCCACCCAGACACGTTCAAGTTCAATAGCTGAATGTGACAGCTGATCCAAGTAATTCAACGATCACGCGAATTAGCAGAATTTATATATTGTAAGGAACAACTATTGTATACCAACAATCACCTGTTCTATGAAAGTTGACCAGCTCTGAAATATACAAGACTATTTGATGCTCCACATGACTGCCACGTTATTTGATGGACCCTATTACACTGATATAAATTGTTAACAAAATTTCGATGGCGCGAAATCGGGTGCCCCTTTAAGGTCTGAACACAAATAACGTTCGAAATTAACAACATAATATTGCAGTGGAGCTGCCACAAGCTTTCACCCATATACCACCGGTGATAAGTGTCCAAAAAGTCAAGCTCTAAAAGATTGCCGTTCCTCCAAATCCTCACTACGTTGTACACTGCCTGCATAGTGGCCACCACAATGTGAAAGCTCACGGCGACGTTGCCCTCCTGATCCACCAAAACGTACCTCCCTTTTTCTCTGACATTTGAATTCCAAGCAATCGTTGTAACGATTTTCATTGCAAGACCCAGATCAAAACTATTTCATCAATTGCCCCCTTCTGCCATCCTCCTTAGAGACTTTAACCAGCTACCACGAAATGTGGGCATGTGAGAGAACATTCCCCAGAGTAGTAATAATTGATAACACGATAGATTCTCTCGACCTGTATTTTCTCAATAGCGGACTACCCACCCTAATCACCGTCGAAAGTGAAACTGCCATTGACCTTTCCATATGCTTCACACATTGGTCCAGAACTCCTTTGGAGAGTCCTGCCAACATCACATGATAGTGACCATCAACCATGCAGTCATCAAATCCGTTCTCTCCAATCAATCCAACGACGGACTCCTGCACAAGAACTTAGATTCAACTACAAAAAGCCCACAGGCGAGAAATACTTAACACATGTAGCGTGGCAAGCTATAAATGATTTCCCCGACAACATTTGAGAACATGACCAGGTCAGCCATCTGTGCGATAAGTTTCGGAGCACAGTAGTTGCATGCATTCCCTCAATATTCCCAACATTTTTGTATCGAAAACTGTGATGGTGCCCTGAGGTGCAAGAAGTGGTGAAAAATGCGTGACAGGCTACACGCAGCTTTGTCGCATGCAGTCTCCTATATATTTGATTACATGAACAAATGCCTCTGTTGGATGCCATAAACTAAACTTAGAGAAAAAACTAAAAAGCTGGACCCAATTAGTGAACATTCTCAACCGGAAAAACCTTCTCAATCAAGTGTGAAAAAGAATCAGAAGTATCCAAGGGTGCCCCAAGCACACTATCCACATCCTGTTACTGTTCCACCCGTACTGAAGTGCCAACCTACCAGAATTGATGAACTTTGTGCCCTATGACTCACATCATTTCTCCTGTGGAGATGAACCTCAAAATATAATCAAGGTAGGTTAGGTCCGAGACCTGCCATGAAGGGCTTTGGAAACAGTTATTAATGAATAAGTTTTATCATTCCCGATTAGGGTAGGCTTGGTATAAGTAGACTATCAGATAAGCCTAAGCGCGGATGTTGGGTCTGGAACCAGCCTATACGTCATGACATAATGAAATAAGATGCCCAATCAACGAGCAGCATGGGTGTTCCGAAGCTATTTCAGATTAGTTCAATTTAAAATGTGCGTACGCCACACACTCTCCAGGCCACCTGAAGTAGGTATGTAAATCAAAAATTTGTGCGCCATTGGGTTACGATGTAGACCCATTTTAGGTGATCGAGAGAGTGTGGAGAGTAAGCGCTTTTTTTAACCAATCTGTAATAGTGTAGGTTCACCCATGCTGCTCGTGGATTGAGCATCTTATTTACTGAGCCCCAGTGAATTATTTCAAACTCAAAACGAAACTTAGGTTAGCATATGATTAAATTTTTGAACAATCTTATGGCTGGGAATAAATCTAGAATCAGCCTGGGAAGTCTAGATTCAAATTGTTTCAATATTTTTATCCAACTTTGCAGAACGAATCCTGAGTTACGTTGCAAAATGACACAACAGAATTGCATGAATATTACAATGAGCTTTACCGTAACCTGAATCAGGGGCGTACCTTCCATAATGATGAGGGGGTCGGCGCGCCCTTTGATGAGAGCCTTGGCCATCTCTCGCTCGTCCCCAGTGGAGCCTTTGCCGCACCAAAGGAACGTCTCCTGGGGACTCACCGCCACGAAGCAGTCGTTGGAGTTGAGCGACCCTGAGCGGAAGTCAACCTGCAGGGAGTGTGTATGATGCAGAGAGTAGCATTGAGCCTGTGGCAGCGTGGGACTTAGACCGACCCAACATTTGATGTATTAAATTGTTTTTTGTTCGATTACCTCACAAATACTAACACTAGAGGGGAGAAATCTTTGAGAAGGATTTTGTTGCTCAGTCGAAAAAGAATTCTCAATCTTTCCTTGATTATATCGACCTTCAAACAGCAAAATTTGAATTTGTAGCATTTATCTCCAGACTGCATTATTTAAATTGCGCCAGAAAGCTATTAGGTTTCCTTTGAATGAATCACTTGGAAAATACTGCTCAGTCCCTGACTTTCCAAAGGACTCATAAAGTAGGTGCGTGTGATCTGTGAAGTGAAGCATGTCACGATGCAGCCCACTGACTGGATGACGTGGCTTAGTTATCTCCAAACAATACAATTAACCAGGAATTTTACTATTTATTTAATTATGGAACCTCCTTTTCACATTGACAATAAACTGAGTACCTCTGAGGGTAATTGGATACTGATGAATTTTACCCCCTGGAACTAATCTGTGGCAGATCCCTGTGTGTCTCAGCCTCAATGACGTATAGCTAGCTCAGCATACATTGTCTTTAAAAAACAAAAGGTACAAACTTTGAAAGTAGGTAGAAGCACCCAAAATAAACACTTGTTCATGTTTAACAAAACTCTGAGCTATCTAGTTTTCCAGGTAGTAAGGGTGTCAAGTTTTAACTCATCAAAAATGTAAATCAAATTTAACCTTTAAATTTGTCAACATCAGTTTTTTGGAGATTATGCATGATTAGATTGAAAGATAAAATTTGACATCTCAGCACCTGGAAACATAGGCAGTTCAAAATTTCTTTGTAATCACGAATAAGTGCTTACTTAGGGGCTTTTACCAACTATGAAAGTTTGAACCTTTCGTTTTTATCACTCTGTATAATGAAAGCACATCGCTTGCTAATACGATAAAGCTGATATCATTGATCGAAGGGAGCGTAAGAGGGTTTTATACAAGAAATATACATTATACTTCTTACATCCACCACTGCGATGTTTCAGACCCAAACCACGCACCTCGACAGCCTTGGCGTTGTAGTGCGAGGACCCGTGCACCTGGAGCATGTACGACGACTTAAGGCCTAGGTTAGCCTCTCCTAGGGCTGGTGAGTTAACAGAACAGGAAAGACACAGACAAGTTAGAGACAGATTTCGAAGGAGAAACTTACTTATATATTTCTTAGTATCAGACGAGTATCATTTAATGTAATGGAAAGATAATCTTCACAACCCAATAATGATGGAAAACCCTCAATATTTATATATTAGAGATTCTAATTTGATAACTAACTCATACATGCGTTACTAAATAAAGATATATAATTGAGTTTTGTTGTAAATTGACAATAATAAGTGGTTAAAGATACGAACAAATAAAACCATCTACATGTGTGTTCGCGATTTTTCATCTTTTCAACAAAGTTGCCGCTTTTTGGTCTGAAACATGGGTAGCTGTACACACGCTTTCCAAGGTTAGTTTACGCTGATCCTAGGCTACGAATCAATTATGCACTTCCAGCAGCAGTTGTTCCAGGCTCAGCGACGTCCTCCCAAATGCACTTATTTAAGTAGTCTTTCTGAACAAACTGCCTTATTCAGGATTTTCACAAAGTGACCGACACCATCAGGCCATCAAAATGAAACCGAGAGGTCGGCCACTGCACTAGTTGTTCCCCATTGCCTACTCCCTCGTCACCTTGGTAACAACTCAACAGATTCAGATTGCGATGCTCTTCGCTAGAGGCATACAGTACAGACTTTTGGGTCTGGAAGCCGTGACTAATGCCAATAGGGTTCCATGGTATAAATGAGACCCCTGTCCCAGTCACAAAGTAATGGGGTATTAGTAGACGAGGGCCAAACAAGAGTACACTGACTCGTGTCAGGGCAACCCAATACCTTTAGTGAAGTTATTTCGAGGATAGGATCATGAAAGTTGACAGTCGATGGGTAGTTGATGTAATTATTCTGTAGCGCTGACATGAATATCATATACGTATGTATACAAAAACAAAAAACAGCTGCAACGCTGTCCCAACCCACACTTGGAAACAAAATATATGTGTATACAATTGAAATCACACTAAAAACTAGGTTTCATCTCACACTTGAAGCCCGATGCGTAGCCGCCCTCGTAGATCACCATCCGGCCCTTGAAGAGTGCGAGGAAGTGAGCCGGCTCCTTGCCCTGTACTACGCGCACGATCACCGCGCGCCCCTGCAACTTCTGGTCTAGGTCCACGGCGCGGGCTGCTGCTGTCCCTTGCTCGTCCTGGGTCGAGTCCACTCCCTGTACGGTACAAGAGGCTTGTGAGAGAGGAAAGTGACTTGGGAAAGAAAGGAAGGAACTTGTGGAAGGAGAGGAAAGTCCTGTGAAGGGGGGAAGGACTTGCGGAGCGAGGAAGGGACCTGGCCCGAGTCCACGCCGTGCACGCTACGGATGGGATTTGTGAGAGGGGGAGGGGGAGTTATGAAATGAGGGAGGGAAAATATTTAGGTCGAGTCCGCGCCTTACACGGCCTGGAGGGGACATGATCGCTGGTGCAGACAGTCTTAGATAAAATGATCACTAGGGAAGTTCGGTAACGGATCGAAATGATGAGTTTAAAAGGCATTAACCAGGACATTAACTTTTCCTATTGTCATCTCTGACGCAAGAATGATCTGTCATTAGGTCATTCACTTTTATGTGATGAGAATACTTTTCTGCATTCACACGCCTTTATAGTATCATGCAACGAAGTTGCGTCTGTTTCGTGTTGACGGAGAGAACGTAGGCTGAGCTGACCTGCCAGTGGTAGATGATGTACTTCTCCACGCTGCCGGCGGTGTAGGCGTAAAGGCAGAGGTAGCAGTCGCCCATGAAGAACTCACCGTGGCGGTGCTCGGGGACAGCCTCTAAGTCAAACTTGTGGATCCTGATGAAAAGGTTTGCCGTCAAATAGAGAATCACCCTACTCTATACACATACATCCAGATACAGACACTAGGCCGCATCCCCCAGAAAGGGGGGTGGCCGACGGCAAGGCGCACCTCACACCCTCATACGCTCACACTCACACAACTTAGCCATTTTGTGCTAAAGGGTCCGGCCGGTAGCCCCTCAACTTACACTCTGGGTCCCGAATGCACCGAGGAACCGTCGTCAGCAGCAGGGCATGACAGTTTTCACTGGTTTACCCCCGCCGCGTCATAATAGCCGGGCCCCCCCCATCCACGACCATCCCGACAGCGGGATGTCAAGGGCGGGAAAGCACATCAGAGCAGCGTCAAAATCAACCATTCACAACCATTCTCCACTCACGCCTGTT
>SDVV010010982.1:0-16027 GCA_016164225.1 Gammarus roeselii
ATATATACGTATGTATAATTCCTTATATACACAAACTTTGCTAGTTGAGAAAAAAATAATTGAATTTAATGAAGCTAAACTTGTTTTTAATATTCTGAACAAGCTGTCATGTCCGAACGGCATTGTATTCTTAAAATCATAGAGCAGCCCACAGCCGGTCAACGTAGAACGGAAGTTTCATTGACACCGAGTTCAGAAGAGCACATGCAGAGTGGTGCTCATGCTCATGCCCAAAGAAAGTCAACAATCTACCAGCTGTGGTTACAAATTCTACCAATGCCTAATTCTTCAGAAAAAAGTAAACCGCTTTATGCTCACCCTTCGTCAAGTCATAGCCGAATAAATAAACAGCTGAAGAACATTAGTGAGGGTAAACCTGACCCTCTCAACATGAGAGATTCTAAACCAGAACCACACACAGATTCGGATTTCCCTCATTGCATCACATGTCTGGGTGTATATTCCTTGTTGTATTTTCTTCCTGCTAAGTCCCGCAGCATTCTAACTCATTCGTACTTGTATTGTTGCTGGGTTTTCATTTATTTAAATATGTCTTGGATCTCTTCTAAGTAAGCAAACCATGAATATCACTCGACAGCGGTTTGATGTCGAGCAGTATTGGATGTCATATACGAAAAATGAGCAGGATTGAGAACAAAAATCGATCCTTTCTCCGGCTAGCAACATAAGTGAACCTTCACAATGATTGACCCCGCAAATTTTCATCGACCTCGATCAACGTTCCGGTAACGAAGATTTTTCAAATATTAAGTAAATGTGTATGGAGTTGTTCTAATTGAACAAACTTATTCCTGATTCATAGCAATGCTTTGCAAACTCTTAATGTGGAGTTCAACCGTACTCATTACCGCGCGAAACCACAAAGGAAGTGTGCCTTATCGGAACATTAAAAAATGAATGTCTATATTCACTGCATTACCAAAGTCCTTGATAAAACCATATATATTTTTGGACAGTGATGCACAAGGTACCCAAAGTTGGGTACCTTGTGCATAGTGCATAAGGCTCTGCGTAAAGACTTAATCTCTGTCTGTTTCTTACCGAGCATTCAATTTGTGCCCGCCTGTCGTAACGCGGTGAGCTGGTTCAAGAAAAAGGTCGTTGGTGTTGACTTGCAGGGCATGTGTCTTACGATTGCGACGGTAAGAAAGCGAGCAAAAAGTTGTTAGCCTTCTTAGTCGTGACTGGGATACCTGCTACAGTGTCCTCAGAGAATAGCGAGGAAGCAATCGTCTTACATTCTTTCCAAATAAATCTTACTTCTGCAATACCCATCACGTTGTGTTCAGAATAATGATATCGTTTTATTCAGAAACTCTTACATACAACATCGAATTTTCAACAACCCTTTCCTATTGGTCAAAAAAATGTTTTGACCCTTCAAAACAACTCTTTATTGTCTCTATCTGGTGGTAATCTGCGATGAACATCCTCCGGATGATGGTTTACCTGAGCCTCACGTCTCAGGCGATAATGGCAGCAGCTCTGGCCATTAGGTCACATGCCCCACCCCATCATCTATCACATGCCCCACCCCATCATCTATCACATGCCCCACCCCATCATCTGTCACATGCCCCACCCCATCATCTATCACATGCCCCACCCCATCATCTGTCACATGCCCCACCCCATCATCTATCACATGCCCCACCCCATCATCTATCACATGCCCCACCCCATCATCTGTCACATGCCCCACCCCATCATCTGTCACATGCCCCACCCCATCATCTATCACATGCCCCACCCCATCATCTATCACATGCCCCACCCCATCATCTATCACATGACCCACCCCATCATCTATCACATGACCCACCCCATTATCTATCACATGCCCCACCCCATTATCTTCAGCCGCTAGCCGGTGCACGCCCACTGCTCAGCCTCAGGAACGTGCCTGATGACGTCCTCAGATAGCTGGTCAGAACAGAGAAGCGGCCTGAACTTGGATACTCCTCCTACGGTTCTGATTAATGGTGTATGTGTATTGGAGCTGCACTTAATAGTCCGTCCGCGTTGAACTTCGAATACTAATGTGTTTAAATTGGAGCTGTGATTCATATTGTGTCCACATTAGAACTGTGATTAATATTGTTTACCTATCGGAGCTGCTTCTACATTCTCGGATTACACTTTTTATCCCAGATGGGGTCACGTCTGATATAGTCAATACGGCATCAGAAAGGCATTTAAATTCCGTTTTTTTCAGTACTCCCGGATGAAATATATTGATAGGCAATGATCCTGAGATTTTGTATCTTCTGTAAATAGAAACGAATTATTTCGTATTGTTCGTTTCCGAAGAACACTGCATGGAGATTTACATTTGTTATTTTTGAAATAGTTCAAGGAGAGCGAGTGAGTGGTTTCATCTCTGAGGCTTTACACTTCAGGACGGTTCCAGAGTGCGCCGTCTCAACGCAAAGGCTGCTAAAAAAGTTTTTTACTTATATTGGAGGTTACAACTCAATTTGTTCATGACATTGACAAATTGATCATTTGGAATTGCTTTGCCGCCAAATCATTGACTCCGGCACACAGAAAATGAAGCATTGTGGTACGGTTCAACCTGATGAGATGAAGAACAGCAACTGCGTTCTGTCGTCAAATCATGAGTTCAATAAGTAAGCTCAATCCTAATTTGGTCTGTTGAATAGTACGATACTAATGGCGGCCTACCCCTGCATGCACATTCGCTTTGTGGAATATAATAATTTTGTGGCTACATTTTTGTTTGCTTCGACAAAAAATGTTGTTGCCATCAAAAAATGTTCCAAACAAAAAACAAACCGCCAAGTTTGCCTGCTGTGGCATAATATCATATGTTTGTAGTATTTCAGACTAAGGAAGATAGTAGGAGGGCGGGGAGGGACTCTCTTCATTCAGACTACTTGTTTTCAAGTTGAGTTTGTCATTATCACCATCGACTGCAGCCTAATTACCGAGGCCTAATATTAATGAGTCAAGGACGGCCGCCGGTCTATTAATACGGGGCTCCTGGTGAAGGATGGAGTGATAATGATGGCGAGACTGCGCGACACGGTCTTCAAGAGACTCTCGAACTCGTGTCGGGGTTACGAAAGATAAGGCTGGCTCATATTGAACTTCATACAGGGTGATTATACAATTTCAAACAAACGTTGGAGAGTATATATTAATTTTGCAATTATTTTTTATGCAACGGTATCCACAATAATGGAATTTCATATGTATTCAGCAATATTTATGCAAACAATGTTGTTTACCGAAAACTCAAGAATAATAACGTAGTTTGCTGCAGAGCACTCGCCAACGGCCGTCAAACGGAATATTTCATCAAGTACAGAATTGTTGGAAGTGCAGAATGTGAGTACTAACCGAGTCATTTCAACAATATATTCAACCACTTCCAAGAACATAATACCCTTAAAAGGGTGAAGGGAACAGAACGTCTACGTAAACCGCCAGCAGCGGATGTGCTTGTTCATGAAACAGTGTAAATGAAGCTGGTTATTTCAGTTCGTAGTGTCGCAAGTAATACCAAAACGTCAATTAGTACGACCTACAAGATAATGAATATTGATCTGCGTCTGGAGTCTTTCAAGAACCATCGATCTCAAGAGCTCCCCGAGGTGGAAAAGAGACAACGTTGGGAATTCTGTCGGTGGTGTTTGCATAGCAACATCGACCTTCAGAAGATAATATTTACAGACGAGAAATTGTGACTTGATGAAATAACGTGGTGCTGTCATGGGCAGCAATTGTGGACGGCTGAGTGCTACCGATGGTGTGGTTCGAAGTTGACGTAACAGTTAATTCAGTAACTGGATGATGCTTCTGCTCGCTGCTATAACGAGTGTCTAGCCTTTTTATAGGACATTTTTCCCGAGCGAGTAATCAGCTCAAAGTGAATCAGCCTTGGCCAGCTCGTGTCCTCGACCTCAGCCCGCTCGACAATTGATTTTGGAAAGAAAGGCAATCCATTGTCATCGAACGCAAGCCCACGACAATTGAATATCTGAAGAAACCGCTTCTCAACTCGTGATAGAAACGAACAGAGACACTGTTAGACGAACAGTCATGGGCATAACTCTAACAAAACATACATCTATAACAACTCTATTGATACACAATACCCTATTGTAACCCATTCATCTACAATACACAATACACCTCGCACATCGACACCCCACCCCTCACCCACACCACTTCACCCCTACACCGCCACTTGCGTTTCGCACCCAGGACACCCATTGCGTTTCGTCGTCCCTACACCCATTGCGTTTCGTCGTCCCTACACCCCTTGCGTGTCGTCGTTATTATAGGTACTCAAAGGTGTTACTTCAGACTTGAATGACGTGTATCTTCTCATTAGAGACATCACTCAAGGTTGTTCCATAGTATAGGTCCCCCCATCACCATCTTTGATGTCCCCCTTTTCCCTGTCGACCCTCTTGATCTCATAAAGCTGCCAGCAAGGGACATTTCTCAGCATTAGACGCCAATTAGTGTCCGAGTTTTGCCCCGCGCCCACTCAGACGTAGAAGAACCGACCCAATGGAAAGAGACCTAATACCCAGCTGGCTGGAAAGACCACAGAAACTATTACCCAGCTGGCTGGAAAGACCACAGAAACATTACCCAGCTGGCTGGAAAGACCACAGAAACTATTACCCAGCTGGCTGGAAAGACCACAGAAATTATTACCCAGCTGGCTGGAAAGACCACAGAAACTATTACCCAGCTGGCTGGAAAGACCACAGAAACTATTACCCAGCTGGCAAGAAAGACCACAGAAACTATTACCCAGCTGGCTGGAAAGACCGCAGAAACTATGTTTACAATTAAATATATGGTGACAGTTAGAAGAACTCATACACTAGAGATTGATCGAATTAAGAACTGGGTTGCGAGTAGTAATTAAAGTATTTGAGGGTTTTTGGTTGAGGATTTAAAAGGATTCAAATGGCTTAAGGATTTAAATGTATTTAGATATCTAATTGCAAAAATATCAGAATACACAGACTTATCAAGTCTTCGTATGCTTGAGATGTTCTGACGACAACATTTACTATTTAGATAAACTTAATATTAACTTACAACTAAGGGTGGGGAGTAAGTTCATCTCTACATCCCACCAACCAATAGCCATTTTTGGAGGACAATCTCTATTTTCAATTTTTCGATATGTCGGGACTGCTAAAAACATTACATCGGATTATTGATTTCAAGAAAAATAATCATAGTAAGTAGGGTCACAGATATTGGATATTTCTCTGAAACTACTGACTTTTTTAATCACAGTTAAGTAGGGTCAATTTACTGTTCCGACTGACATTTAATACGAAAACTGAGAGAAGGAATGTCCGATATGAGTTTTTATATTACAATACTCACAAATTGTTTGGCACACGAAGACACAAATATTGAAACTTACTGCATAGTTAACATGACATATTACATATGCACAGAACAAAAACATTTTATTGAGTCATAATAGACGGGTAAAATAATTGAATGAGCTTCTACATAAACAAGATAACTAGAAATATTAGTATACGAAACAGGAAAATAATAAAGGGAATGTATCTATAAATTGAAACTGATGATTCATAAATAGTTGACACGGTACTTGGACAGCGGACGAAAATTACATTCAAGAATTTCTGATCGTACAAGTTCAAACAGTTAAAGTATTAGTTTGGGTTTGAAGGTAGCTTGACTGCTACTCGTCCTTACTTCTATGACTATCAAATTCCAAGTTTTAGCAGCTCTGTACTTTAAAAAGAGTTGAAACTTTTCTGACGAATCACAGTGAATTTATAAATTCACATTGTTAAGAAGATTATACATAGGATTATTTCCAGTGAAAAAATTGCTGTCAACATAAGTTAATTGATTGAAAGATCTGTAATTAAACACCGCAGCTGAAAAGTTGATGACGTGACAGAGTGGGCGGGTACTTCGTTGACAGAAGAGAAGAAATATGTGGTCACGCTTGTTAGCATGTGATGGTGTGCTGATGGCACGCTTTTGACCAAGAATGATGGTTCTCACGTTGGTTTTGTAGGCAGAAGTAAACCCGCTTACACAATAGGTCAGGAAGGGATGAATTAGGCTGTAGTACAAATAATTTTAGGAGTCGTGAGACAATTTATAATTTTGTATAGGATGCCACACGGTTTGGATAATTTCCCGGCAACAAATGAGACGTGATCTTCCCATTAAATCTCTGATCTACTATTACATCGAGTAACTTTGTTTTCTGCTGCTTATGCAACCGGCTGACATTTCAATTCAACTTGTGTTAAGAATGATATTTTCCTCTCAAATTATCAATGCATGAGTCTCGTCGACATTAAGCGTCAGGTTGTTGAATGTGAACCAGTTTGAAATGTGAACCAATTGATTATTGCTATAAAACCCATTGCCTAGGCACGTTTATAGCGCTGCAGTGCTACATGCAGCAATATGTGGGCGTAGGTTTCAGTCTCTGCGTCCGAGAATATTCAATTATCTTTTCTCTTCTGATGTTCAACTTCAACAAAAAAAATCTGTGTCAACGGCAGAGTATTGTTACGTTGCAAATATCTTGCAAGTAGTTTTCTGCTGACGGATATTTTTAATTTATTTCCTTTGTTTGATTAATCGAATAATGGCTTAGAGAA
This sequence comes from Gammarus roeselii, assembly GCA_016164225.1. Classification (NCBI taxonomy): domain Eukaryota; kingdom Metazoa; phylum Arthropoda; class Malacostraca; order Amphipoda; family Gammaridae; genus Gammarus; species Gammarus roeselii. The sequence continues at coordinate 6,675 of SDVV010010982.1, forward strand.
AAATCCATTGGGATATAAATTCATTCATCACATTGAGAAGCAATATTTTCTATATGTTAGATGTCATTTTGAGGAGGTCTACTCAGGACAGATATAACAATATAACATTGAACTGCTATCGTGTACCCAGTGAGTGCATTGATTCCATCTCGTGCGGAATATAATAAAATATACCTCTTCAGTATCTTGGATGTCGAAGAGGATAAGATTGGTTTCAACGAAGAGTTACCCACATACACGGATACCATGATCCTGTTGCCTCTTCGGTAATTATTCTCTATTTTACCCAGCTGACATCCATAAAGATCAATGTGTATTCGTGAAACGTCATTATCTAAATGCCTACATTGATTTCATCTATTGTAATTAAAAGTTTTTATAATATAGCCAGTCTCGAGGCCAGTACACAGACACGCATGAATGATAAAAGAGGGCGTGAGTTTCTCGAATGAGTATTCTCGTCATTGCAATGTTTTATGATTCATGTCATATGTATGAATAATTTTCACGTTGAATACCATTATACATTTCCAACAATAGTTTAATTTAACAATAAATATTGTGATAAATTCGGTTATTCCCACAAAAACGCAGACAATGTTTCTCGTAAGTATCATGGATACGATGATCGTTTCTGTAGGTAGCTTTTCCTTCAATGGCTACTTTCCTCTACAATCACTTTCTTAGAAACAGTTCATCTTGCATGGTATCCGTAGGTAGCTCATCTTTCAATTGCTTCTAATCACAATTATCTCTGATAATCATCCAAGGTGTTAACTTGTCGATTATTTTGATGTTTCAGTTGTTTTATTGCACACAGTGAGCGTTCTCTGTCATTTCGTGGAATGGTACGGTACCATTTTTATTGCAATAATCTTGTTTATAGGAACATACTTAGTGCCTTGTCTTTTCGAGTAGGGGCACGCTCATTTTACCTCTTCACTCTACTTCTGTATTATTAGAACATTCACCCATTTAAATAATGGTTTTCCACTTTTACACTTCGAAAATGACTGATGGTAATGGCACATTGTTATTGTAATGAGAGTTGCATGTGTGTGCTAGTGCATGCATACGTACGTATTCAGGCACCAGCTCACAAACTGACCTGACGCTGCTAAATGCCCCTTCTAAACTCACGTTGACTGAATGTAGTCGTTTCTTTGTCAAAATCATATATGAAATGTTTGATAACTGAAACATCTCTAGTAAGGAACGTCTTCATTTTGATTGATAGCTCGCCCGGCCTGGAAGTGTCAAAACTGGTGGACGGGAACGTAAAATGTTTCTGACTAATGGCTTACTGTCTTGGTCTAGGATGAATTGGATGAATTCTTCAGGGAATGGGAATCGTTGCTCCAGCTGGAGGCAGCGACGGCGCTCAGCCGTTTTCACTGCCCTTGACAGGCATCTTTCACTGCCCTAGACAGGCATATTTCCCTTCCCTAGACAGGCATCTTTAACTGCCCTAGACAGGCATATTTTACTGCCCTAGACAGGCATCTTTCACTGCTCTAGACAAGCATCTTTCACTGCCCTAGACAGGCATCTTCACCTGCCCTGGGCAGGCATCTTTAACTACCCTAGACAGGCAATTTTCACTGCCCTAGACAAACATCTTTCACTGTCCTAGACATGCCTCTTTCACTGCCCTAGACAAGCATCTTTTACTGCCCTAGACAGGCATCTTTCACTGCCCTAGACGGGCATCTTTAACTACCCTAAACAGGCATCTTTCACTACCCTAGACAGACATCTTACACTGCCCTAGACAAGCATCTTTCACTGCCCTAGACAGGCATCTTTCACTGCCATAGGCAGGCATCTTTAACTACCCTAGACAGGCATCTTTCACTGCCCTAGACAGGCATCTTACACTGCCCTAGACAGACATCTTTCACTGCCCTAGACAGGCACTTTTCACTGCCTTAGACAGGTATCTTTCACTGCCCTAGACAGGCATTTCACTGCCCTAGACAGGCATCTTCCACTGCCTTAGACAGGCATCTTTCACTGCCCTAGACGGGCATATTTCTCTGCCCTAGACGGACATCTTCCATTGCCTTAGACAGGCATTTTTCACTACCCTAGACAGGCATCTTTCACTGCCCTAGACAGGCATCTGTCACTGCCCTAGACAGGCATCTTTCACTGCCCTAGACGGGCATCTTTCACTGCCCTAGACAGGCATCATTCACTGCCCTAGGCAGGCATCTTTACCTGCCCTAGACATGCATCTTTCACTGCCCCAGAAGGGCATCTTTCACTGCCCTAACGGACATCTTTCATTGCCTTAGACAGGCATCTTTCACTGCCCTAGACAGGCATCTTTCACTGCCCTAGACAGGCATCTTTACCTGCCCTAGACAGGCATCTTTCACTGCCCTAGACAGGCATCTTTCACTGCCCTAGACGGGCATCTTTCACTGCCCTAAACAGGCATCTTTCACTGCCCTAGGCAGGCATCTTTACCTGCCCTAGACAGGCATCTTTCACTGCCCTAGACAGGCATCTTTAACTACCCTAGACAGGCATCTTTACCTGCCCTAGACAGGCATCTTTCACTGCCCTAGACGAACATCTTTCATTGCCCTAGACAGGCATCTTTCACTGCCCTAGACAGGCATCTTTCATTGCCCTAGACAAGCATCTTTCACTGCCCTAGACAGGAATTTTATAGTTTCATGCAATATGCAACCAATTACAGCTACTGAATTGCATTGATAAACCAAACGGATTGATGTTAAATGAAGTGTTTTTCTTCTCCATTCATTTTGTTGTTGAGGACCTTACAGTAAAATTGCTATAAATGGCCCATCACGTTCATTACCATTAACGAGGGTTCTGTTTAGGCTTATTTCATCTTGAAACACCAGAAATGAACTTTCTATAAAGGGTAAAGCTGTTCTAACGTGGCAACAAACACCGAACCGGAAAATTATTTCCCCCTTGAGCCCCTTCCTAAATCGATTGAAACGAACTAATAGAATTCTAGAAATGAGCCGTGTTCCATAGTTCATGTTTCTTGAAAAGCTTTCAAAAGGTCTAATTGCAGCTCGAGTACTGCTAGCTTCCTCTTGTCGGACCGTGAGGTCAGAGAGATTGAATCCGTTATAAGAATAGACTTAAACAGCTAATACGAATACATATCTTCAAAACAAATTCAACAACAGTACGTGCAAACATTCAATAAACGGATACATATCGAAGTGAATTGCTAAGTTTTTTCAATCGTATAGAATCAACCTTGTTAAATACTGTTGATATCGAAAATAAGTCGCTAGTTTTAAGATCAATAAAACGTTTTAACATATGTTGTGAAATTTTTGTTTGCCATCAATTGAAAGCTTACATACTAAACTTACATACTATCCACTACTAAACCAATTTGATGACGTAATTCTCTTTATTGTCTTATTCCTAAAACCGGTGGTAACATATCGATCAATTAGCATTTTCTTATTGTTCAGATTTCTTTTGAAAACAAAGAAGATAGAACTTTTAGAAGGATATATGTTATTAGCAATGCTCCTTCACCCCGCAGTATTCGACTCAGTATCGTTAAATCCTAAGAACTTGCCAACATTCAGACAACATTAGATATGTTCGGATGGACGTCGCTCGCTCATCTCAGAATCTGTGCCAATGCGTTCGGACGAGCTCCAACTATTTGAAACAACTCCGTGGCGCTTATTGAAAAAAATATTTAATGAAAAATTAGTTTACAATTCTGCTTGTGCCGAAGATTGATCAAAACGATTGTGAAAGAAGACTACAATTTGCTCTTTCATTTATTGGAATATTTCCTGAAGACGATCAAATGTATTCACTGATGATGGTTGACTATGCACTTGCACTTAATGGGGTTTGTTCATCACTAACTCTTGAGTTTTATTATTTATGAAAAAGCCTGTACATCAACGTGGCTAGTACAAATATATTGACATCACAAGTCCATTTATTTACTAGATCTATTCTGTTTTATGAACGTTTGTTTACTATAAAATGATTATATTTAATTTTAAAATCGGTTCCGTTTCCGATGCAAATTTTGGTTTCTAACAAGCAACGTTCAATGGAAAACTATTGCTGATTTAGTACACTGATATCTCATCTCTGTGACACACCAAGGTCTGCAATGAACCCATGAAGTGTAATATTCAATTTGCTTTAGTAAGTTGCCTACACGTCGAACTCCACTCTCGCCTCGATTGGCCATCACAGTGTGTTGGAGTCAGAAACTGCCAGCTGGAACAGAACCTGGAGTTCAGGGCCAATATTGTCCGGGCGCTGTATCTTGTCAGGGTTAAATGCATACTAAATGTAGGAAATGCGACACCGATAGCAGCTTGGTTGTTTCCTGAAGCTGAGGCCATATGCGGCTTATTGATCCCGCACATCGTTCAGAATAGTAATCTATGAAGCTCATTTTTTTTTCTCCGTCACGGCATGAGTGATATCGGCTTATGTAATTTTTACAGTTACCCTGCATTTTTACAACTATTTCCACATTAACATTTTTTCAAATCGGTGAGATGTCAATCTTTCAAACCAATATATACTGTTGGGAGTGTATATTGCACTCGCACGTAGAGGAGAAAGTTTGGTGTGAATGGTCGTAACATTACGGGAGACCTTGCTCAAATTACGGGAGACCTTGCTCAAACCACGGGAGACCTTGCTCAAATTACGGGAGACCTTGCTCAAATCACGGTAGACCTTGCTCAAATCACGGGAGACCTTGCTCAAATCACGGGAGATCTTGCTCAAATCACGGGAGACCTTGCTCAAATCACGGGAGACCTTGCTCAAATCACGGGAGACCTTGCTCAAATTACGGGAGACCTTGCTCAAATCACGGGAGACCTTGCTCAAATCACGGGAGATATTGCTCAAATCACGGGAGACCTTGCTCAAATCACGGGAGACCTTGCTCAAATCACGGGAGACCTTGCTCAAATCACGGGAGACCTCGCTCTGATTTGTTTCAGCTCTCAGTGATATTAGTAGGGTATGCTAATATAAATGTGCAAAATTTGATTTAATTCAACATGCTGTTGCTGAGACATATATTATTTGGACTTGACTCTGACTAGTTTGGACAAACAGATAACTAACGTACCTAGACTGCAACTCACATGGCAAAACTTAACAAACTGTTTACTGGAATTCAAGCGTGTTTAAAATTTCGTTGATGGAAGATACCTCTTCCCATTGAAGAGCTCGTAGAAGAGTCGCGGGTGTGTCAAACAAGCGTGAGTGTCTAATTTATATTGTGTTATATTATTATGCAAAATATAAAGAAGTTCTGGATGAATTTATTCGAATAAATAACACTGTTACAAGCACACAAATTTTTGTTTCCTACACATACCACCTCTGTGTACGTCTATGAACAATGCCCAGACAACGTGAATCTTTTTTTGAACTTGTTTCAGGCATCTACTTTGATTGCTTCTGCATTCAAGACCGTCAATTGGTAATATGAACAGTCTCTTTAGATTTCAGGCACTGGAAGAACACCATACAATTTGGATGTTATTTAATGGTATTATGCAAACATGCTAGGTCGTAAGCTGTATTACCAGGCGTCTGGCTGTGGCCACCGAATCACTTTGATCAATCAAATTTCACCGTTTTTGTGACGGTCATTTCACGTAGTTTGGTTTCAATCACTCGGCCGTATCGCGATAGTCAGTGAGAGGCTAATGCTCGAACAAGCGCAATGCTATCTCCGTCATAGGGGCAACATCGTGATGTAATTAATACAGATTGTTCAGCAACACACCGTGTGTAAACAACAAACGTTCATAAAAATTGGTGGAACAGCAGCATCAAGATTAGTTCTACCTGATTGCTAATGTTAACATGCATTTCAGCGAAATAATAATGGACAAATTTAGTCAGTAATCTTGTGTGAAAAGTAATTTTTTACTATGGCAACATTAAAAATAAATTGTAAGGTATTTTTCACAATCGATTATACAACGTTTTTTTGTTATACAAAATGGAATTCTGTGTACATGCTGTGTTCGCCTCTCGCTTGATGGCAGCTCGAGTAAAACATTAGTTTGTTCGGGCCTTTCACTGCCATTGAGGTGCGCTCTTCAATTATTGGTTCCAAAAAGACGTCTCGAATAAATCCACTTGCGACCAGATGAATTGTATTCTGTGATGAAGGCAATGTGACTCGCTGAAATTTGTGATAAACTTTCAGCGAAAATTTGCTGCCTGAAAATGATGACAAATTTGACATTTTTGTAGTTCGTCACCGCATTAATGGTTTCCACAATGAATGTTCATGATACACGCTTCCTCTTACGATAAAAGTTTAACCTAATCTATGCTACTATTCTCTTTTGACAAACCCTACCCATTCTCGAGACACAATAACTGGAGGAAATGTTTCGCGAATAGCACCCTTTGCGAAAAGCGAATTGGTACATCGTTATCGGTTTACTATTAAAATAAACAAAATTCCTTCATTATACTTGTACAGGACTAACATTTTGAATCCTCAGTACAACCAAACCATAACATTCATTCTCTGAACCACATTTACTTGCACTGCCAATACGAAATGGAATTGGCCAACGGAACCGTGTTTGCTCGGCCACTATATTTGCCGCTGCCAATAACTCGCCAGAAATTAGTGGCCAAGAGAACGGGTTATTGGACATCGTCTGTTGTCACTGGGTAGGGGCGGGGCAAGGCTCGCGGAACGAACCACCTGAGACAAGGGGGAAGGAAGATGGGGGTGGGAAATAGGCATTGGATAAGGCGACGTAATGGGGATGTGGTGAGTCGTACTCTGCAGTATGAATCTGAGGAGGCTTGGTGCTAGGTAAAATGTGTCGGTTTAGAGGTCAGTATAGAGGTAGAGTTGTGGAACAGCTGGTCCACAGCTCTACATAGTTTGCTGAGGCTTGGAAGTAGGTAGAACGGGTCAGAATAGAGGTAGGGGTACTGAAGAAAGGCCACGGCAGGTGTATTGATACGCATGATCCTCATCACGACTTGGAAGTGGGTAGAAGTCGGTGAAATGAAGCCCATTTCAAAAGCATTTAACAGTAGATTTGTTGGAAGGCGATGGCTACGAACCAAATCTTCGAAGGTTCTGATGGATGTTAAAGTGGGCAATATAGAGGCGTTGGAAAAGAAACAAAGATTTCTGTATGCTCGCTTCTCTAATCGTTTGGTTGGCAGGCCATGTTAGATAGGAAACAATTTGGTACACCGAAATGGACAATCTCTCTCTGAGTCATATTGCTAAATGTTAGCTGTCTCTGAGTGAATAACTTTTTACAAGTCATACACTTGTAGAAACGATTCCAGCTTGTTTATCTATTTCCAATGCAGAAATTATCCGCCATCTTGACCAACAATCGTCTGAACTACTCATTTGCAAGGACGCAAGCCCCGACTACGCATCACCAAGCCTTCCTGCCCTGTACCAGCCATGTCATCGGATGTATGCAATATACGGTATCTAGTAATGAAATATACGCAATCTAGGTATTGTACGGTACTGTACGGTATTTAGGGTATTTTGCACTTAATTTTCCTGTAGAAAATTGGCAAAATAAAGGAAAAATGTTACTAAATACCGCCATTTGCCCAAAAGATACATTGTTGTCGGCAGCCCAGCCTCATTGTTAATACACATCCTATTACCAGGTCTGACAGGCGACGGGGATTGGGACTGGTATCGTGGGAAGCAGCACAGCAGAAATGCTGATTAGAATACTCGTATTTGCAGCCAAGCTTGGCAATGTTATCCAATAACCAGCAATTGTTTAGGACTACTAGAGGGTAAGTGGGCGGCTTTTTGATTACATATTTCGTGAATGCAATTCTCGTTCACAAGAGTTGGATTGGATTGCGTGGCTCCGTTGCTTTCATAAAATAATTCGGGTTAACCAATTTTGATTATATAAGTGAAATAATATTTGCAAACCAATCACGCCTGATCGTTCGAGACGGTAACTTAAGAATACTACTCAGAAAAATAGATGTGTATTTCAATGGCTACTTTTTACCGTTTGTTGAATGCACATTCACGAGGACCTCGTCATCTCTGGAGCTTTGAAAGTCTGCATTGACTGAAGGGGCCTTCGAAACCAAAAGTGCAATTCTGCAACCAGACTTGAACCCTCAACCCAGTCGCCGCCCATGAGCTCCTGGGCGATGGAGACTTTGTTATTTATGTGGCACATCATCAAGTCAGAAGTTTGTGATATGTTAACACGATTATTCGTACTTTCTATCGTTGATTGAATATTTTAGCTCTGCATATTGCTAACAATGAACGGAGTATAGTTAAAATAAAAATCTTCTATATTATTTACCATGATAACTTGTATCCCTCAACATGATAAATGATTTCAGATGTAGTAAGCAAATTTTGTTTACGTTGCTGGGCTGAGTCTCTAATATACGTGGCTGTGTCTTATTTTGTAATCATGCTTCTGAATATATCATGAGTCATTTAACTCATCGACCTGTTGTGTATGTTTCATCTCGCAATGTCCAAACCGCATAATCAATCCCCCCAATGGCGCAGCAGAGTGCATGCCTGGCCAAATGATGAAATCACACCTAGCGAGCCAACAAAGCACTAGCAAGTGAATTACTATTGAACAAACAAAGCACTAGCAAGTGAATTACTATTGAGCCAACAAAGGCCTAGCAAGTGAATTACTATTGAGCCAACAAACCACTAGCAAGTGAATTACTATTGTGCAAACAAAGCACTAGCAAGTGAATTACTTTTGAGCGAACAAAGCACTAGTAAGTAAATTACTATTAAGCAAACAAAGCCCTAGCAAGTGAATTACTATTGTGCAAACAAAGCACTAGCAATGGGATTATTATTGAGCAAACAAAGCATTAGCAAGGGAATTACTATTGAGCAAACAAAGCACTAGCAAATGAATTACTATTGAGCAAACAAAGCACTAGCAAGTGAATTACTACAAACAAAGCACTAGCAAGTGAATTCCTATTGAACAAACAAATCACTAGCAAGTGAATTACTATTGAGCTAACAAAGCACTAGCAAGTGAATTACTATTGAACAAACAAAGCACTAGTAAGTGGATTACTGTTGAACAAACAAAGTACTAGTAAGTGAATTACTATTGAACAAACAAAGCACTAGTAAGTGAATTACTATTGAGCAAACAAAGCAATAGTATGTGAATTACTATTGAGCAAACAAAGCACTAGTAAGTGAATTACTATTGAGCAAACAAAGCACTAGAAAGTGTGCAATCGCGTCGAATGCACACTTGATGGGCCAACCTTAGTGCATATCTCTGAAAGCACGCTCCTTTACTTCCAGCGTTGCATAT
>SDVV010010983.1:0-16027 GCA_016164225.1 Gammarus roeselii
CAGATCTTTAAATTCATGAAATTGTTTCAGCACGTTTTCCAATTTTAATTCAACAGCTAGCAATCGGGGATCCGTGTTGACTGTCTCTGTCATGGATAAGCCATTGGATGAGACCGTCTCTGTTTTGGATAAGCCATCGGAGGCGCGACTGATTTGTGCTTTCAGTTGTTTAATTTCCTCTGCCGCTTGACAAAAGTTACGGACATTACTAAAGAAGTGGTGCAAGAGGCGGTGGATGCGATGGATTGGACAACTTTGAGACTGAGAAGAGGGGTGGAGTAAATATAGTCGTCGAATGGTTGGAGCTCCTAAATCTGTTTTGTTTCAAGCGAGGTGCCGATCGAGTAGCAGTGTTTACATCTTTCGGTGTACAAAAGCGAAAGAGATCAAAATAAATGGAACAAGTTTATGGAGTAGCGGAAACTCGTTATCAGCGGGCCAGATTTTGTTTGTTGGCAGCAGAGCATGAGTCAGAGTGGAGAGCGATGCGAGTGCTTGGTTCCCAGTGAAAGTGGGACTGAGACGAGGTTGCGTTGTCTCTCTGGTTATTGAACCTTTACATGGATGGAGTGGTCAGGGAGGTAAACGCGAGTGTAATGGGTCGAGGTTTAGAGTTGTTTGGAGCAAATGGGTGGAGTCATAGTTGAGTCAGTTGCTGTTTGCGAATGATACAACACTGGTGGCAGATTCGGAGAAGAAGTCGTGTGGGCTAGTGTCAGAGTTTGGTTAAGTGTGTGAGAGAAGGAAGCTGCGAGTTGAGGATAAAAGATAATGAGTATGTTTGACAGTTTGAACAATGAAGATGCAAGCGGAATCAGTGTCTGCCCAAATGGAGAGGTATTGGAGGAAGTTCAATGTTTCCAGTACATGGGCTCTCATGGAAAAGATTGAACTGTGAAAACAGAGTTGAAATAGGGAGTGAAGGGTGGGAGTGTTGTGAGCTGAAGAACATAGAGTGTGGAAGCAAAGTGAGGGTTGCATGAGGGGATATCGTCTTAACTATGCTCTAATGGCTGAGACGTGAGGACGAGGTCGGAAAAAAGAACGTTGAATGTTTTCAAAATGAAATATTCGAGAGTCATGGCCGGATTGACACTAGACTCACGTGTTTTGAGGTGGTTTAGACAGACTGCAAGTATGAATGATGAGAGATTGGTGAAAAGGGCGAAGCCAGCAGGTGAGTGAACCTAGCCCGAGAGGGAAACCGAAGTTTGGATGGATGGATGGGATGATGGATAGCGTGAAGTAGGTTTCAGGAAGAGAGAACAGTGTGCATATTTACATGTGTTAGGAAACACAGGTCTTTAAACCCTAACTATGAGGTGGCAAGAGAGCATGCAATGGATGGGCGGGAGCGGAGAATGGTTGGGAAAGGATGAGTTTTGACGCAGCCCTCATGCGCTTTCTCGCCCTCGGCGTCTTATTGAGAAACGGGATGAATGTGGGTGGGGGAAGGGCCCCGCAAGATATAACGCAGCAGGAGTAAACAAGACACAGCGTTGACCTCGCCTGAGACAGATCTTCAACCTAACTCCAGACCCGGAGTGTGTGTTGCGGGGTCCTAGCCAGACTTTTTAGCATTAAAGATCACAGTTTTGGTATGTATGTGAGTGCGTGGGGAGTTTGAGAAGCCCCTTGCCTCCGGCCAACCCCGTTCTGTGGGATTTGGCCTTGCAACTACATCTATTCTATCTGTTTAGTTATCTTCTTATGATTGATTTGATCCAGTTGGATTTCGATGTCAGTGAGTATTTAGCCACATCCCAACTAGCTATACTTTAAATCACATCCTTACTATTGGCCGGGTGTTTGTTTGAAACCAAAAAACAAACCTATAACCACTATTGAAAAGACTTCAGTTATCGTACAACCAATCCAACACTGACAGTTGTATTCTCTTTAGTTCTATAAACCTACACACAGTAAAAAAACACAAACTACAGACTATTCACATCATATATATACAATTATGGGTTGCTTAGCAGATGAAGGTTACTTGATTTTGTGAATACAATTCTCAAAAGCATTCGAGCATACAGACATTATTTGAGGCTTGCCATTGCCAGAGTTGTTGCCCAGCAGTGGGATGACGAGAGTAACAAGAATGATCTAGATTACTTGTAAAGCAGTGCTATCTCTTTAGAGCGCGGAACTTCAAGTCAAGTACCAATCGTCGCTGAGCAACCGAAGTCTACTCAAACTCCTCTCCCAGTTGCTTCAGGCTGTTATAATCATATGCCACGAGAGCGGACTGAGAGAAACCCAGCACGGCCGCCCCTGGCGATGCCACCTTAGCCCAGGCATCTATAAATAGATTCGGAAAGTGTTTACTCAGGCTATCTTGATCGGGTTTATTGCCTTCACTCTCCCAGGCCGTCAGGCTCTTCTTAAATTCGGCTATCAGTTTGGGGAAGACGCCTACGCAGAGCGGGTTCAGGTAGTTATAGCTGTTGGGCGGGGTGAAGTAGAGCAAGATCTTCTGTGTAGCAGCAAACTTCGTTGCGCGAAAATCCACGCGGGTAAACGATCCATCCAGGATTAGAAGCACGGGCTTCGAAATTTTGTGCTCCTTTAGCCACGTGTCGAAAAATTGCAGCCACGTGAGAAATATCTCCTCTCGAAAGCTACCGTCCGGACTCAGGGCCCGTCTGAACGAGTTTGATTTGAGAGTGCGGAAATCCATCTGGTTTCGACTGCATTCACGGTTGAACACAAGATAGGGCTGAGGAAAAGCCCCCAAGGCGTTCATGCAACACATCACTGATATTTCCTTGCCAGAGGCGTAAGGTTCTGGCATCACGTAAGAACACTTCTTCTTACAAAGTATAGGCTTGATGAGAGGAGAAGCAGTCAATGGAGAAGCAGAATCATTATCTTTAGCTGTGAAGAGGCCGATTATGTCGGCCATATACACTCGACCACCGTTGTCAGGACGTAAAAATTTGTCGGAATCAATGCGATGCTTGAGCATGAATTTCTTAAGCTCAACAAACCACTTTGAGATAATGGCTTCTGAGCTTCCTATTGCTTTGCCTGAGGACAAAGAAACAAAGTGGTAAAGTCAACGCAACGCAACAAGTAATTTTTTTATAATTTGTAAATATAGAAAGTAGCAAAACATGATAAATATTTAGGTTTATCCACTATGACAACTGAAAGGACTCGAGCAGAAAAGGTATTTTACATGTTCATGAAGCTGCATGCACTAAAATATTAAATAGATATAGCTGCAGGTTAGCCAACTCGAGTTCTTTCTCAAAAAAGTTGCAGTAATTAGGTAGCTACCTGCACTCAAACAATATGTAGATACAAAAGTTGACAACCAAGCATTCTTTCTCAACAATGTAGTGGAAGCAACTACTAGAATATTCAGAAACTATACTTGTAATCAAGAATTCATACGGACACATGCACTGGTAACTACCTGCACTAATGCTGCTGGGAGCTGTAGCGGAGGGATCAGGAAGCATAGACTGCCTTCTGGCTTTTCGACGGCCCGGCCGCTCCTGCACGAGACCATCAGGCAGAGGCTCGCCTGAAACTGGTTGGAAATATTCTTTGTTAGATGGCAGAAAAGCCTGAAACTAGAAGGGAATATTTTTTGTTAGATGGCAGAAAAGCCTGAAACTGTTAGGGAATATTTTTTGTTAGATGGCAGAAAAGCCTGAAACTGGAAGGGAATATTTTTTGTTAGATGGCAGAAAAGCCTGAAACTGGTAGGGAATATTTTTTGTTAGATGGCAGAAAAGCCTGAAACTTGTAGGGAATATTTTCATCTAGAAGGTAAAAAATTACATTTCAGTATTGATTGACCTACATAATGACGTTTGAGTGGAGAATGCAGGGATGTTTTTTTATTGTTTTAAATTCAGATGATGGTGTTTTGCTGCCTGGTGGGTTTTCAGATGGGCAACTCATAGACAACAAGCTACAAGAAATTTAATATTTTGATTCAACAACACAAATCTTTTAATACTTCATTGGAGCTGAAATAACATCACTTGGTAACCTTAAAAGAAACATTCTGAGCTACATGAAACTTTGTACACAAAATCATAACAAACAGGCAGTTTCTTGATGATTCAAAAAAAATATTGCAAACAGTATATTTTTACACTACTGTAGGTACAAACACAACTATTAGTAATCTAAAACTACTATTGAATTTTGGCAGCAATCCAGATTCTAAAGCCTTCTGAGTAATTAAATTTTTCTAACTATCCCTTATTATATTGTACCTGAATAAGAAGCTATAGTTTGGATTCTCAAGGCTATAGCTAGCTCGTATGAGAGAAGTTTGCACAGCTGCTCAATTTCTGTATGAGATGGTGCAATGGACTGAAATGCCATCAAGATAATATTAGGTAAATATTTTTGGTAAATTTGAAGTAGCGAACAATTTTGTGCAAGCTAGCAGAGGATTAGACCTGAATCTGACTTGGTCATGATCAATTCAAGATGGTGATCGATAGCAACACACTCAAGATGAAAGTCATTCCTAAAGGTTTTTACCTTGGTTGCCTCAAGACCACCCCACAACCCAGCAAGGCCAGAGTGCAGAGCATGACAGGAGGCACAAATGACACAGCACACCAGACTGCAAAAGCCCGGCAAAACAATGGAACGGAAAAAAACGGAAATTTGTGCTTCAGGCAACTGATCATACAGCTGTTCTGTTAGTCACAGAATGTTTATGCTTTTTGTGAGCTAGAAACTCAATGAAGTAAGGTTTTGTGCAGCTCATAATATGAATACTCACGGATTTTGGTATCACTCATATCTTCAGAGAGATCGTAGACTGCATCAGATGGATTCCAATTAAACTGAAGACATACAGAAGTCTCAAAAAACTGTTCAAGCCACCTGCTCGACACACAAATATGTTCTCGAAAGTCAGACTCGTCGTGTTTTCTTTTGGCCTTCTTAGTAGAGGTGTAAACAATAAATTTGGCAGAAGCAGCAACACTCATCTTGGTTAACAATTGTCCCCTCTCTTGGCAAGAGCGCATCCAGTCAAGCAGCTTCCTTTCTTCAATAGTTGTTAAGCATCTCCCAGATTCACATGATGCATGAAAAAGGTTGTTGTTCTTCTGGCCTGCTTCATCCTCTAATGAGTTGTTAGTTCGTTCTGGATCTGACAGGTCGCTTGACCAGTTGGTGTTTATTTTTGGATCTTGCAAGTCATCTGACAAGTCTGTTATATTTCTTTTTAAATCTAGTGGGTCATCTGACTGTGATTCCCCTGATGATTCTTCTGAAATATAAAAAAAAAGATGAGTTGGTGGAATTATTTTTTCAGTAACAGCAAAGGAAAAAAATCTATATTTAATTTCTCCTATAGAGATTTTCCAGCAGAAATGTTATGGCACCAAGTTATTCATGACATCATTATTTTTTTGAACAACTTACAGGTTGAAATTTCCTAGCACTTCAACCAGTCATCATGACAACAGTTGGAGCATTTTTTTAATGCAGCTATGTTTGGTAGAAATAGTAAAGCCATGAGATGCTCAAGGAATGTCGATGCAAGCAGAATAAGTGTCCTTCAAAATGGAGAGTTATTGGAGGAAGTTCAGTATTTTAAATATCTGGGCTCTGATGTGGAAGAGACTGAACTGGTAGAAACTGAGGTGCGTAGTAGAAGTAGTTGCTTCCATTTTTCACCGGAGTCCCAACGCGAAGTTGATGCAGACTCCCCAGTAAGGCAATTGAAGATTGGCAAAGTAGGTGCAGCATAGATTACGAGTAGGCTCAACGCAGATTCCGAGTAGGTTTAACATAGGTTCAGAGTAGGTTTAACATAGGATCAGAGTAGGTTTAACATAGGATCAGAGTAGGTTTAACATAGGTTCAGCGTAGGTTTAACATAGGTTCAGAGTAGGTTTAACATAGATACCAAGTTGGTTTATCGTAAATACAGTGTAGGTTTATTGTAGATACATAGTAGATTTAACATAGATAGAGAGTAGGTTTATCGTAAATACAGAGTAGGTTTACAGAATATGAAGAGTAGGTTTACAGTAGATAAAGAGTAGGTTTACAGTAGATAAAGAGTAGGTTTAGAGTATATTTCGAGTAGGTTTAACGTAGTAGGAGCAGTCGCTGCTTCAGCGCTCCACTCGAGCCCCAATGCAAAGTTGTCGCTTTTAACGGTACATAATTATTCAACTAATACAAAATAGATCAACATGAAAAAAGAGCACAGATGAATAATAGAGCCCAGGAAATGCATAAGAAAAAATGAAATACTAAAATAAAGTGCTAATGATCTTCAAACAAATAATCATCCATCCACCCCAAGAAACTGAGGTGAATATGCGAGTGAAAGTAGGTGCACTGAGCTGTAGGAGGTTAGGGATGGAAGCAGAGAGAGGGTTGAATGAGGGTGTAGTTGTCTCAACTGCTCTACAGAGCTGAGACTTGGGGGGTGAAAGCAGAAGAGAGAAGGTCGAATGCTTTTAAGATGAAATATTTAAGGGGAATGGCTTGAGTGGCACAGAGACAAGATCAATAACAATGTTGTTCAAATTGTCGTGGGGATGGTGACAGAGTTAAGGGACAGTGTAAATGTGCGCTTTCTGAGATGGTTCAAGCACATGGAGAGGATGAATGAAGGGTGATAGGTAAAAAGGGTGATGAAGTCAGAGGTAAATGGACATGGGTCTAGAGAAAGATGGAACTTCAAGTGGATGGATGGTGTGAAGCAAGCAATAGGAAGGAGAGACTCTAGTGCAGAGATAGCAAGAGAGCATGCAATAAACAGGCAGAGTGGAAATAAGTTGGGCATGGATTTTTTTTTTGGTGCTGCCCTTGCCATCTCATAGAGAATTAGGATGGTTGTGGGTAGGAAGGGTGGAGTTTGGTTACCATGGCGCGGCAGGGGCAAACCAGTCACATAGTTGAACCCTACTGCAGAAGCTGGCCTCAGACCCAAATTGTGTGTTGGGGAGTCTTCCAGCCGGGCCCTTCAGAGCTAAAGAGCTAATTTATGCAAGTGTAAGTGTATGAGAGGAGTGTGAGGTGTACCTTCCATCAGCCACTCCCCTCCCTTAGAAATTCAGCCAAGTGTTTGTATCTGTACATCTGTATGTACTTCGGTATAAATAATAAAACATAGATAAATAATAAAATGTAGACAAATAAAATGTTGATGAATAATATATTGTAGATCATTTTAAAAATGGACATATTGACATGAAAACGACTGTGAAAAGTACCTAAGAACATCATATGAATAGGAGAGAGTTGTAATAGACAGCATACCTAGATCCTCAGGCACAGGGGCCCAACTTTGTTTCCTGTTCTTCTCCCTTTGTGATTCGAGTGCTTGACGGTACTCTAGTTGTGACAGATACCTGTGTCGATACTTGAGATGTTTCTCAAACATGTGCTCAAACACAGACGAGAAGGCACAGAAACCACAGCAGTACCTTTCCCCCTTTCTAAACACTTTTGGGTCCTTGGGGACTGGTACTATATTCCTGGCAATTTCTTCCTGTTGTTGTTGTTCGAGTTTGTCGACTTGTTTCAGGAACTCCGAAAGGGCTTCATCGTTTTTGACAGGCTTTCGCAAGATGGATGGGAGTCCCAGCACGGGCTGTTTCTGCAGGGGTAGGCTTGGAGACTGCGTGTAAACACTGGATGCTACTGCAGTTGTAGAAATCGTAGTCGATGCAGGAATAATAAAAGCTATGAGATTCGAAGGAGCTTTGTTGAAGTATGTAGTCTTTTCATTACCATTTAAGGATGGATGCTCCTGAGCAAAAAGGAGAATAGGACACAAGGATCAGACCAGCACATCATGTGGAAATAACAGAAATATAAAGTGCTAATAAGTTGCAAAGTTGCATCACATGATTATGTGGCTATTTCAAAGTCAAAAATGAAAGAAACTAAAGGAGAATACATGGAATATTACTTATTTCAACACTGTAGATACAAAAGTTAGCTACATAGCAACTTGGTACAGGAGCTATATACCTAGCTACAATTACTCCAACACAATATGATGATTCAAAAAATAGCTTTTGTCAGTAGCTGACAAGCAAACAATAATGATTGGGCAGCAGTTTCTCACTCATCTAATAATATGTTAATGACAGCTTATCTCCCTAAGGAGGAGGTCCAGAACAAGACTTGCCTTTCTCATACACATACCAAAAAACCTCAACACTCAAGTAATAGGGTCTTATACTGTGCCTAACCCATTACTCTGTGTACTCGTCAGCTTCTGCTAGTTTGCCTACACAGGATCAAATGTAATGGACTACGATCCATGATCGGCCAAGCCATCTACCAATGAATCAGCTCAATGTTGGGATGCTAATCAGGGTTGCATCAAACTCATCCATATACTATTACTATTAAATCTTGTCACTTTTTTCCTCCTACACAATGAAACCACTAACATTTATTGTGCACTTCATACCATTCTCCCATTTATGTCTTTCACCAACACACTGGAGCTACAGACATTTATTGTGCACTCCATACCATCAATCCACTTTTTCTCCTACACACTGAAAACCTTGGCATTTATTGCATGCTCCATACCATCAATTTTCCTATGCCTTGAACAGCCTCCAAGTCTTCTTTGACTCGGTTAAGAGTTCATTACCTTTTTCACCATCTTAGACAGCCTTCAACTCTTCTTTCACTCATTTAAAGGGTTCATCACCTTTTTCACCAATCTCTCTTCAGCCATTATAATGAACTATCTCTGAACTTGCATATCAACTAAAGCAGAGGGCTTTCTTACCACACACACTTTAATCTCTACATTCTCATTATTTATCTATCCACAGATTCACACCAAACCTGAAATGCAACTCAAACATTTCACCTTGCAATAAGCAATTGTAATTGAAATATCCCAATTTGTTATTTGTAGCTATCTACTTGCTAGCCAGCTCCATTGAAGATCTTACGTGATGATAGTAATGCCGCACCAGTTTTGCAGAACACAAAGTCTACAATAGAATGGTGCAGATAAACTGTTGAGAGCTACCTTATTGTAAGCTATGATCTTGAGTATACATTGTTAACTCCCATGGCCTTATGCATTGTTTTGGATGATAGTTGTTACTGGTACCATGAATTGTGTGAACAACAACAAAATGATGCAGGTGATAGACTGATGGTACTAAAATCAAATAACCTCATGCTAGTCACTAGCATGAGGAATTCTTCAAATGTTTTCCAAATTTTACTTTGTACTGCATGATTTCAAGTTAACCTATAAAGCTAGCTACTAAGGAGTGGTGAATTGCATAGCTTTGCTCAAGTAACTAGCTATATAGCTAGTTAGCCACTAAAAATCTAGAACTGGACTTGTACAGCTTTGGTGCCCAATAATTAATTGGGTGGAAATTGATTTAAAAAAATGAAGTTTGCAGACTAAGTTCAAGTTCTAACTACTTAATTCTCATTTGGATGACATTCAATTGGCAAATTAATGTAGCTAGAAGAGGGATAAATAAATAGAATCAATAGAAATTACTATAAAAAAAAATATAACAAACAGTACCTAATGACTCAGCACCCAAATCATTGTAACAGCTGGGCAAGGCAGAAACCTGCTTAATTGTGAATGTTAAATCAATAGATTTTCTTAGGGTCAAATTCAAGTAGCTATAGATAAATAGTGTTTGTAAATGAGCATAGGTTTCACCATATGATCACAAAATTCCCAACAATAAACTCTGCAATAATCAGCAAGCTAGTTAGTTACCAATTGAATCAGATGGCTGATATGCAAATGTGTGAAAACTCACTATAGCAAACATCAATCTCATGGAATATATTTTGAAATTACTACGTAGCTATTTAAATTTATACTGACTATTGGAAAATTGATATATACTGTAAGATGAAAGATGTGAAAAAAATATTAGACCAGCTACGAGGTAGCTTAACAATATTTTTTTCATGATTGCACAGCAAATTGTTCACGTTTGCCAGCTAATGAAAGGAACTCATACAACTTTAAAAAACAAGTAAAATAACTGTAGCTAGATACCAGTTATTAGCATTCAAACTTGCAGTAATTCATGATAGATAGTTGCATTGTATTTAGTCAAGGTGGCTCAAGATCATATCACTCATTAAAAACTGGAGTTAGTAAAATAATTTATCTATATGCAGTGTTCTATATTTGTGTCTATCAACACTTGCTGTCCATTGATAGAAACTGTGTCCTAGGCTTCAAATAGCTACCAAATTTAAGAGCACATATAGTGACAGCACTTGGCTATAGTTGGGATAGGCAAGTTTTCAAAAAGTTGGCACTACTAATATAGGGGCCTGCACCAGCCATAACATTCCCAACATGAACATGCCAGTGGGTGACATGAACTTGTCCTACTTGACTTGGTCTGTGTGGACGCCCATGTGCACCTAGGGGATCAGTCTTTATTGAAATGCTTTCTTCCTGTTGGCCTGACTCAGCAGATGACTGAGAGCATTTTTTGCAGATGCTTCCACTTTGAACTTCTTCTTTACATCAAAGTTAGGTGAGGAAGGCAGTGTTTAGATCCTCTCCTCATTTCCTTGATGTGTGCGGATGGGCATCTTTTTCAAGTGGATCTTGGACGGGATGTTAATTTCATTCACAGAAGAAGATGTCTTTAGCATGAGGGATACCATGATGTCATATCAGGGTCCTTGTGTAATATTGATTGATAGCCAGAATTCTTGCTACTTATCAACCAACAGCTGTTTTTGCCCCTGGTATCCTCTCTGAAGCGGTTGCTTGATCAATATGTTCCAATTTGTAGTGCCGCTGTGTCCTAGCAGTGAACTGCATGTCCAACTTGAGTAGTTGATGCACGTGAAGATGCTCGTCTGGTAGGACTTCAAGCATGGGAGAGCTTCTTTTGGTAGAGGTGTAATTAATACTTCAAACCATTGGTACTAAACCCATGCCATTTGGAGTTGTGGAAGATGCCAAACTGAATCGTTTTCTTGTTAGCTATTATGTGTTATTCCTTGTTACCTAATTGTTCAAATTTCCTTTCCTTGAGTTCTTCAGGTAGGAAAGTAGTCTTCATTGACTAAATTTGTATTTTATTTTGCTATCTGCTTCAATTTGCTTTCCCTTCAAACTGCTTCCTGCAGGTGTCTGTTGATCTGACAAGACCCATCACACCTTACCAGGGCCATACCATGTTGAGTTACCATCTTTAGGCTAGTTTTCTCAGTGAAGAGTGCCTAATGCTGGGAACTGCAATTCATCAGTAGCCTTTATTAATGTTGTTTCTAATGCAATTGCATCACTGACACATCAATGCTACTCTTGCTGCTTGCATGTAACTAAGCCAAGGGCATCATTAATCGCAAGAAGCATACCTTATCCAAAGCAGTTTTTTGCATGGGTGCCCTGTTTCAGCCTCAACCTTTAAGCTCTCAACTGGCTGCTAACTGTCTGAGCTAATCACTAGTAGAGCCAGGTATCATCCTCAGTATTTTTCTTGAGCGCCATGTAGAAGTAAGCTACTTGCCTGCTCCAACAATGTCCAACATCTGCAGTATTGTCGCACTTGTTGTTTCTCAAGCCTGTACTTTCTCCTCTCCAGCTTGTGCTTCACAAGCATGCTTGATGTGTCTACCTCCCAGGCTACGTGAACTCAATCTTTATTTGCTAGAGAAACGTAGAGTCAGAGGCAACATGATTGAAGTGTGGAAGATTATGAAAGGTAACTAGGAACAACGGATACAAAATTGTTGGGAAACATTTCTTACTTGCCAGCATGCGCAACTTCTTCACGTATAGAGTTGTCAAAGAATGGAACGAACTTACAGCGGAGGTTTTTAACAGCAATACGATCAAAACATTCAAGTCTTGGCTTGATATGTTCTACACAAATTGCTGCTAAAAAGCTGAACCATTCCCGTTCTTGATGTTATAACAACAGAAATGGCCCATGAAGCTCTCTGAGATGTTCTAATTCAGAACTTGCAATCAAAAGGCAACCTAAATTGGGCCAATAGGCCTGTTGTTGCCTTTCTTCACTTGTGATACACCTGAAGCAAATGGTTTTACTTGCACAAGACACAACAGTGGGGACTTGAGTGTTGAAGCCTGTAGGATTGGTTTTTGTTTGGAGCAGGGTATATGATTGTTAGGTTGTCAGACAGCTCAGTGACCTAATTAACCATAGGCGCCAGTAACCTGAGGCAGAATGAGTGCATTTCTAAATTGAGAGTTAGTGGAGGAAGTTCAGTGTTCAAAGTATCTGGGCTCTCATGTGGAGAAGAACACTGAGCTATTGGAAACTGAAGTGAAGTTGCGAGTGAAAGAAGGGTGTAAAGTGGCGAGTGCACTGAAGAGTATAATGAGCTTTAGGACGGTGGGTATGGAAGCAAAGAGAGGGCTGTATGTGGGTGTAGTTATCCCAACTGAGCTCTATGGAGCCAAAACTTGGGGGGTGCAAGCAGTAAGGTTGAATATTTTGAAGATGAAATATTTGAGGAGCATAGCTGATGTGATGCTAGGAGACAGGATCAATAACAACATGGTGCATGATAGAATAAGGATGGAGAAGAAGTTAGAGGGCAGAGTTGATTTCCATGGTTTGAGATGATTGGGACCAATGGTAAGGATCGAAAAGGGTGTAGGAAGGCCAAGGCAAGTGGACGTAGGCTTAGAGGTAGACCAAAGTTTGGGTGAGTGGATGGAGCACAGCAGGTATTAGGAAGGAGAGACTTGAGTGTGGAAGTAGCAAGAAAACATGCAATGAATAGGCACGAGTGGTGAATAGTTGTGGATGGACAATTTTTTTGACACAGCACTGATGTGCTTTCCAGCCCCCTTGGCATTTTGTCAAGAATGGGATAGTCATAAGGGTGGAGGTCACCATGACACAGCAGGGGTAAACCAGACACACTGTCGGGGCCTGCTGTTGACACGCACCTTGGACCGCAATCATGACCCAGAGTGTGTTGCGATGTTTCCCCGCTGGACCCTTTAGCGCTAAAGGGCTAAGTTGTGAGAGTGTATGAGAGAAGCGAGAGGTGTGCATTGCCATTGGCCACACCCCCTTCCTGGGGTATTTGACCTATTATCAGTATCAGTTCAGTAGCTAGCTACATACTCTGTATATTAGAACATCCATTGTCACCCATTTTGTGAGCACGACTTGAGCCTTTTCTACTTGTTTTACCTAGTAAGTAATGTTGCTTAGGTACTTACTTGTTGCAGTATGGTGGGCTTTATCATAAAATAAATCAATCCTAGCACCTCATTAGTCTAGCCAGAAGCCCCCAGATTGCAATGAAGCTAAATTCCAAATAGCTTCTAGTTTTCTTGAGCACATAGACTGAAATCACAATAACATCTGTTGTTTGTCAAGATGGATGCCCTCCCAATCTTGTTTGATTTGTTTTTCATGGTGTCAACCTTTCCCAGGTGTATTGCTGCAGCAACATTGAGCACAGTATGATACAAATCTTTTGGATAGATTTTGTCTGAGTCCAAAGCTCTGTCATTCAAACACTGGCAACAAGGAGTATGCATCTTTGAATGCAGTTGTATGCATCTTTGTGCCACCCATCAGTTTTGGTAAATTATAACAGCACATTCTGCCAATCATTGATCGATTCCTCAGTCATTTGTTCCACCATCAGTTCAATGATATTAATAGAGTAATCTTCCAACATTTCCCTCAAGTTGATGATCATGAACTGTTCAAATCATCTTTTATTTTAAAATAACCTTAAAGCTATTAATCTGTTAGGATAATCTATTTTCTCAACTTCTGGAATTTTTGACGTGAAACTTCTTTGAGCAGCATCTAGCCATTCTAGATCTTGCCACTAATGAGGGATCTAGAGAGAAAGAGTGGATCCAGAGAGGATTAGTGAAATTAAAAATTTTCTGACACAATATGTCCCACTTATGTCATTATTACAAGAGCTGCTTTCATCATGATTGCAGAAGGATATATAATTCACCATTAGAGAGGTAGCATTAACCACACTGACTCTCCCACCCCCCTTTTGGGCACCATAACATCAAAAATGTTTCATTTGTGTTGGTATCCACCAGAAAATTTAGAAATCAACAATTAGACCAAGTTTTGTGGTAATATTAGAGACACATTTCTGATAGTTAGGCATAATGAATGTGGAAATACATTTTTATGTAGCCAAATATATATCCCAGGTGAAAAAAGTTGCAGCAATTGCATGTATAATTTTTTTTTCATTTTCTTGTTGCTCTTCATCTGAAAATACATATCTTATTGTTATTCCATCCTCATATTTCATTTGAAAGTAAATGACTAAACAAATATTGTAGCTGATTTTCCAATGCTGTAACTTATATATTTGCAACAATATTTATTCAGCAGGGTGACAAGATGTGGGGAACATCCTCTTGAAACCTAAGTGTGAATTTATAGATTATGATGTCTACATATAAGCTAACAATATCATAGTCAATTAGGAAATTGTTTTAGCTACATACACTAGCTACATTACTTTGATTTTAATGCTGGAGTATCATTGGTGGATTGGATGGTGGGGCCAACCTTATGGGGGGGAGGGGTGGCATTTGCAGAGGGCTCCTGATATGAGGACCCAAAACCATCCCTATAAGATTCTGATGCAGCCTTGTAATACTGACATCAGGAAGAGATTCTTTAAAGGTTGATATGTTCAGTTGTGGAAATACCTGCCTACTAATGTAGTAGAGTTGGATTCCCTGGCTGCATTCTAGGGTATCCTGGCAGAGTTTCTGAGGGATATTCTATTCAGGTTTGTTTTGACTTGCAAGGGATCTACCTTTCCCAAGTTGATCTTGTGATCTCCAATTTGCCAGTCATATTTTTGGCCTCCTTGTGGAAGCCTTGAGCAGCTGCTTGATTGTGGCTTTCAGTGTCTTTTGAGTGAAAATTTTATATATATATATATATATTGTATATATATATATATATATGAAGCTGTAGATGTATCCAGGCTACCAATAACCTGACCACACAATGGAATCACAGGTAGACATTCATCAGTCAATTATCAATAGATGCAATTGCAAAACATCTTACCGTGAGTTCTTCTGATGATCTCTCAATTTCTCGTTTCAGAAAACCACTGGAAAACAGAGTTTCTTCAACTGAAAATGAGAAAGAAATGTATAGTTACAACACAAGAAAGGTCATTGATTAGAAGCAAATATAGAAATGAATCAATGGAAATCATCACACAAAAATGGACTGGTACTCATATAGCATAATTGAAAAAATAGACGCAATAATTCTAGAACACATGAAAGTGAGCTGAGAACATCAAATCAGATTAATTAACCATACAGAGTTCATTACAATGTGCAACTGAGTAAATATGATTGTGTATAAAAGGTACGGTACATTTTACTTTTGTAGCAAGTACACAATAAATATGAACACCTGAAGACAAAGTATTACTAGCGGAAATTGGGATAAATGTAGACATAAATGCTGATATGTCTAATACATTAGGTAGGTGGTAGCTAAGGATGTTTGGGTGTGTGGCTCCGTGTGAGTTAGAGAGCTCATACACAAGCATATGGTAATATTGTATAACCTTAAAACTATACATACCTACATACGCAGAAATTTTTAATGTGTTAGCGTTTATCTCATAGTGTTACCAAGTGCATGACAAACAGTAGCATGCACCTAACTTTTCTTTCTGAAATAAAGTAGCTACCAACTATTCTGGAACAACAGTTCAGCAAGTTACTATTGTTCCAAATAAATACTTCAAATGCGTCAAGGATTGGTTTCAGGGTTGGAAGGAGCACTGAAGACCAACTTTTGCTTACTTATGGCGAGGTTGCTGATCGGGTAGATGAAGGAATGGTTGTTGATGTGGTCTTTTTGGATTTCTCAAAAGCGTTCGATGTGGTCAGTCACTCTGTTTTGTTGGACAAACTGAGATGTGTGGGTATTCCGGATGGACTGTTAGATTGGATTCGAAATTTTCTGATGGGAAGGCGAATGTGTGTTTCTGTGGGGGGAGTTGTCAGCGACTTCCGAGAGGTGACAAGTGG
>SDVV010010984.1:0-16027 GCA_016164225.1 Gammarus roeselii
AACATTATGTTATCTAATTCTTATTTTCCCTGCGATCACTGAATAAAACAGTGAAACCGTAAAAAAGTCTTATGACCCGTTTATGTTAATTTTCTCGTCTCTGTGCCTGCCTCTCATCAATTGAACCCATTTTCCACATCAATTTTGGCACCTTTGGTTTACATCACATGCCTGCATCTTAGCAAATCCGTGCAGGTAACGAAGGAATTCCCAGCAAACGCTTCTTTAGATTAGGTCTGAACTCTCCCTGAGTCGTTTTCTGCATCACTGGAACATTCATGGTTACTCTGAAGTTGTTCATTACATTTGGGGTAAGGCTTTCTTCAGAGATGATCCCTGTTCCACTCACTGGCGTTCCTGTGCCTGTGAGTGGAAGAACATGCCTTTAACGCCGCGGGTAAATTGGTTTAAAATAAACAAATATTATGTATGGGCAGAGCACAAACCTACAACTACTCAGACCGTTTTGCAAACGCAATAGGGAAATATGGGAGTCATTAAATACTGCCAGTGCAATCAGAATTTGGCGGCCTGCGCCACCATTAATAGTTCGCGCGCAATCTACTCAGCGATCTACTCAGCGATCTATTCAAAATATATGTACAATGTTCTTGACGATGTACGTTGAAGTCCACTGTGATAAATATGGTAGATTTATATATAAACTGCGAAAATATATCCTTCCATGGAAATCATTGCAGGAATTTTTTTTTTGAATCAATATGTGATCGTGTATTTCACGATATTTGGTCATTTTCAATGCTTCGCAATGTTACTACGCATACTCTAACAACGACACTTCATTTCTCTGTACAACTTAGCAGGCAAACAAATTATTGTACCCGTATTTTTTTTTTCGTATTTCCATCCATTCTTATGTCGATCATTACAAGCAAATCTCTCTGATAGATTAGGATGGTTTGTAGCATTTACTTACCATACAATGGCCGAACAACTACCTGCTCCTTTATTTGAATTTGGAATCATTGTACTCAAAGAAAACTTGAATAATTTGTATTGAATAAAAACATATAATCATTTAAAAACAGTTGTTTCTAATAGTATGCACTGCAGTCTATTTTAATCTTGACGAAACTGCGTTTTTTTAAGGGCGCTCCATCTGAAAACATCGGTAGCAAAATGTTGTGCATGAACACTGATGTGTTACACTAACATATTACACTTCCTGGCCGGCCAGTCTTCCTATCGTTGTTCAGTGCGGTCCACCATCGCCATGTTTCCTGAAGCTAATAACGTTGATATAGTAACTGGGATGTAAAAGGCCTCTTGTTAATATAAAAGATGAATCGCAGCGACGCTTCACAGCTGTTCCATGGGTCTTCAATAACCAATAAACAAAGCACCACATTATTATTAATAGGACTAGTTAATTACTGGTGCCTAAATACGATGGAACTCTGGAGAGTCTGGACCAGAAAATGTAAAACAAACAAAAATTTCCGGAAAGCGATTGCCTGCTTCCATACTGCACACAGCTGCGGTCACTAGCATAATGCTTATATAGTGCAATGATGCCGACTAAGCTTGACTAAGAAATTTTATTGACGTCTAATAAATTTTGTAAAATGAGGGATTCCTTCGTAATTGGTATGCTAATAAATACGAACGATATTCACAGCAAAAAGAGAGTCCTGACATCTGTCTAAACAATACTTGCGCTGATGAGTGGCATGGATGCCTGTTTGCCCTAATATCTGCCCGTCACCCACCTCACCGTAATTGACAGGAAGGTGATCCTTGCTCTGGTTTAACAAATTCATTTCTGTATTCAAATGTCTATTTTAGACATTTTTTAATGCCAATCTGTTCTTTCTTAAAAGAAAAAATCTTCGTAATCACTTTAGGAAAATATGATGTCTGAGAACTAGTGCGAAGATATTAATAGACCTGAACTGTCTTTAGTCTCTGGTCCACCCCTTCATGTGATTATCACCGCTGACCTTTACTAGGTTTAGTTTTGCGTTTCAATTTCCACTACATGACAACTCTGCATTAACAATGTGTCAACAGGACACGCGGCCGATTCTGTAAATATATTGAATGCACAGTCCGTACATACAATCATATGTATTATTTCCTGCGAGGACATCATTAAAATGATTCCTTATGATTATCACTGAACATATTCAAATCCATACTTATTACTTTTATATTTGATGCTGGGACAATTTGTCTCTGAGAAAGAGTCTATTCTGCGCTTGCGCAGTTGCCTCACATGCTCCTCGCAGCAAGCAGGAGATCGGAATTAACAAAGATTATAAAATAGGTGTCTTTATAACATATGCATGACGTCCCACATAGTCACCAGGAGCACACCGTCTGAAAGGGGAAGTTACAATTGCATCAATTAGTGGCATCTACAACCACCCTGACATAAACGCATTGTTTTGTTCATGAATGTTTAAACCTAAAAAAGTTTGATTTGGTTTGTGAATATTATTTTTTTAGCAGATTCCTGGTCCCGGGGTATGAGGTATGTCGTAACAGTTTAATGTTCAGATTTGTCAGATATTGTGGCAGCGCATCAATTTGTTTGTCAAAGAGCACCGAAGTGACTGTTTCTCGTAAATCCGATGTGCTTGGTAATTCCCCCACGACTCTCCGATGAACTGAGTGCTGCAGGCGGGCTCTGTTGAATTGTTCATGAGGCCTAAAAGAAAGAAGGTCCTAACAACTGTTGATGCTTTTTTTGTTCGAGTTACAATCTAGTTTCAGGCAAGTGTCTGGCGAGTGTTATAACATTTTCATTGACCAGATGCATGGGAACAATAATTGTTATCGGTTTCATCGCGATTGAAGAAAGTGTGTCCTCAAGTACATGTAATCAGAAGTAAAAAATCGCGTGCTGTTGGGCGTGTTCATTCGCAAAACGTGTGCTGCGAATGAACACGCCTGGAACAGTACATTTGCTTTTTTTATACTGAAAACACCTCATCCAGCAAATGCGTCTCAGGCAGCCACACATGTTATGCAGACGATTGTTATCAACACCCATATTCAATCTGAGATGTCTATCAGAGAGATGGTGCGTATTAATAGGGTGTGAAACCTTCTGACTCGGCGGCTGCTTCTCCTATATCAATTCATCTGCAACATGAAATGAAAGTTTACGATAGATGGGGAAACTAATCGAATACCGTAATGATATTTTCCTTACATAGAAGGAGTCTACACGCAAACAGCAAGTGGAATGTTCAACTTCGATACCGCTGGCCAGCTTCAGGATAGTCATAGTGGAATTTCTAGGCTTAACAGCACGGGACGTCAACAATGCAAATAATAATACGGATGATTAGGGGGTTGTGGTTTTTACCATTGCAATTTTTTCAAGTTTACAAAATATGCAATAAAATTCACAGTATATTACAGCTAATATACAATTGTTATCGTTCCGGCAAGATTTTGCATAGAAGGTCCTAAGCTACAATTCATAATGCATTTTCCCAAGAAGTTTCATTTTTTTCAGAACTACCCTGTGACTCCCCTGTTTCCGAACCAAAACACTGTTCGTGTTCATTTACCTCGTTGGTTCCTTAATAATTTTATTTTGGTGCGTTATTTAGGCTGTCAATTATTTGGAAAAGAATAGGAAAGGACTTATTCGGATTCCCAGGATATATTCGCTATGACTGGAAGATAATGTATTCACTTTGCCAATGCAAAATTTACAACCGGAATTATGTAAATTATGGTTCGTCCTCAATGCTAATAATATGTGGAATTGAAATTCGCTTGTTTAATTGTGTCGTAAGAATATATGGAGAAAGTCAGATGTAATGTTTTGTGCCGTTAATACTTTTCTTCTCTTAAAAAAGTGATATTGAAACAAAACGACTCAACTGACTCATAATTTAAAAATATGCCAATATTTCAGGGCCAATCGATGAACTTGTTGCGCTTGCGATGGACGGCGAGTCGCTACATTTTCTAACCGTCCTATCCCATGCCTAATAAGCAATGCACAACCCACGTGTGTGTTAGCTCGATCCAAGCACCTGTGGTGGACAAAGAAAATCATTGTTCAATCATTTTCTAATTGATTCGTTAAGACAGAATAGTTTTGATATCTTGTTGTGTTTCCCGGAGAATGCACCAATCTCACAATACAAATTAGGATTGGAATCAATATTCGGAAATGAAACGGCCATTCAATCGATAAAGAAAACATAGTTGTACCATGCTTCAGGATCGGTGAGCCATCATGACTTTTTTAGGCTGTTGAAAAACAATTCTTACAGCGTAATTAGCTTATCGGCCATGGAAACTAGGTACACTGCATCTTTCAGAATGTTACTCAGCGCCAAATAACAAGTGGAACCAGAAATGCTAATTTCGGCGGAATTTAAGTGAGCTGAAATCAAACTCTTTCATTCCGTTACTGGTCGTTGTGCCTCTAATTAGTGCCCTGAGCAATGAAACTATTATGTATTGTGAATATTTTTGAAAGTCTGGCGAGCATTAAGCAAGCGACTTGTTTATGCAGCAGCAATTACTGCACTAGTTTGCTGGAATTGAACATAAATGCCACACACTACAATCAACATTCCTAACAAAAAATATAACAGGTTGCGTCTATCAACTTCGATTTTTCCATCATTGCACAGGCAGAGGGGAAAATTTAAAAAGCCACATCTTTCAGATCTTAGCAAAAATTTGTTGGAATTGCTCTCCTACTGACAATATTATGCCTCACATATAAAAAGATCGTGCATAGTGGGGCCACAAATGAAAAGCCCAGTATGTATTTTTTTGTGTATTCAGTACGAGTTCTATGGTTTCTATTGCTATTGAAGTTGTGCCCACGAGTGTCTTGTCAACACATAACTTCTTTTCAGCTCATATACAACGAGCTTTTTATTATTTTTTCCCAGTTAGTAATGTGAATGATGAATGGTGAACTATCAAAGATGAATTCATAGCATTCACTTTATTTGTTTTTCAAGATTCTATATACGGATTTTTTTCCATTTCCATGTTTTTCTGGAATGGCCCATATTTCTATGCTTCACATGTACATAAGCAGACGGGAGATGGATCAAGAAGAACATCAAATTTGGTGTAAAAATCACTCGCATTATTGACCATGGTTTATTTGCAAGCATTTATGCAGCATAAACTGCGATTAGAAAGGTAAGAGCCAGGCAACCTCCCAGAGCAAGTGATCTGACGGTCACTAACGAGTCATAGGGCAGGGACGACACTTTTACTCGTGCATTTGATAGCAGGTTGTTTGACACGCTTAATGGCTCCGGGTATTGGCAACCTACCAGTATTCAATAAATAAAATGATTGTCCATTAATCAGTCTTGAGTGTTTTATCGAAGCTTCTTTCTAATAGTTTTTTGATTTTTCAAATTAATCAATTTACCCACTCAGTGTTTGAAACATTCATAATCTTGATCCATCTTCATATAAATCCTATTCAAACTATTTCGGACTATTTTGTTCCGTTCTGTTATCTACAATGAAGAGATGTGTAATATTTCAAGACATCATGAAATCAATCGTAATTCGATAAGTCGCAAGCAATGAACAAAGAGTCAGCGAGAAATGTAATAATTTACAAATTTGACCCAATACATTAATTTCACGGAATGATTTTAAGAACTTACTCCTTTACAAGCATCGACAACACTAGACTTCCCTGCATTTATTGTCATCCTGTCCCCACACTTGATATCCCGTTTTATGGTCTTCCTGTATCGACGCTGTACGATTACCCGGTGGTATGGTCATGTATCGACCCTGTAGAATTAACCAGTGTTGTGAACTTTCTGTATCGAAACCGTACAATTACCGTGCTATGTGGTCTTCCTGTATCGACACTACATAAATTTCGCCGTTCTCTGGCCTTCCTGTACTCGGTGTTATGGTCCCTTGCATCGATACTATTCAATTAACTCGCGGAATGTTCTTCCTGTATCGGCGCTCAACAATCACCTCGTGGTATAGACTTCCAGTGAACACACACGCAACTACCTCGCGCTGTGGTCCTCCAATACAGGCACTGCACACACACTATCCGGTGTTTCTCCCCGTATCGACATAATACAACTACACTGCGTTACGGAATAAACGTCTTGGGTCAACATTGTTGTATGAACCCGTGTTATGGTCTTCCTGAATCGACGTTATGCGTCTACTCGGTGGTATGGTCTTCCTGAATCGACGTTATGCGTCTACTCGGTGTTATGGTCTTCCTGAATCGAGGCTATTCATCTACTCGGTGTTATGGTCTTCTTGAATCGACGTTATGAGTCTACTCGGTGTTATGGTCTTCCTGAATCGAGGTTATACATCTACTCGGTGTTATGGTCTTCCTAAATCGACGTTATGCATCTACTCGGTGTTTTGGTCTTCCTGAATCGACGTTATGCATCTACTCAGTGTTATGATTTTCCCTAATTGACGTTACGCATCTAATTGGTGTTATGGTCTTCCTGAATCGACGTTATGCATCTACTCAGTGTTATGGTCTTCCTTATGGTCTTCCATATGTATATAATATTGCCATGAAACAACATGGAAGACCGGGTTTGTAGTTGGTATTTCTCTGTATACCTAAAAATTGTCTGACTGAATAAAAACCTAACGTGTCAAGGCATCTAGGCGTCTACAAACAGTTTGAATTACATTTCATATATATTTTTCCCACTATTATGCTTGTGTATAAAATTTTATTAATATGACAAGAATAGCAAAATAAAACTTGTTAACGATTACAGGACACAAAATTCCGATATCGTCTTGTTTCGACATAAATTGAAACGAACAAAATATGCGATATATCGATTTAATCACTCGGATATGACACTATACAATAATTATTTACCTATTCAATCAAATCACTCTCCAGTAATAATTGTTATTTTTTTTAGTTATGTACTAATAATTAAAGTCTTTATCGTGATGATTTGCACTGGCCAGACATTTAATCTCAGACATTTTGTCATTTTGTGTCAGAAATTTGTGTCAGAAACTGCCTTTATTGTTGATAAACGAGATGTTTGCAGATTCCGCCCAATTATGTCCGCGCACGCCTTAAATGCATCAAGTTGTGAGAAATAACTACTGCCCAAAATACGCAAGAATACAAGCATGTTTAATAATTCTGTGCGTGTGAACACGGTTCAAGTAATTAAATCTACGACTAGTGAGCAGTAATTCAATGAATTGATTTTTTAAACAGATATAAGGCGTTATAAGTATAATCGAATGGTAAACTAATGAGTTTCCATTCAGCTGATTTTCAATTTCTATCCCAGGAGCTTTTGGTCTCTGTTCATTGAGCAATTTAATGTATACATGATGCCATCCTATTATGAGGAAGCATGAAGAAACGACCAGAACGTGTTTTCGTGGTGGTAAGTTTTGGCAGTGTGCGTGTACATAAATGCACGTCTATTGTAAACCTAACCGCCGAAAACAAACGCATTAGTCGTTTTTTTACGTATTTTGAACAGAGCTGAATAATCTTACGATATGGCATTCAATTTAGCGTAATTCATGTTGAATCACAACCAGCCTCCTATCAAACTCCCGTTGATTACATCTCGATGACTGAGGAAGCAATTAAGACTATTTCTAAAATCACCGTATATATCCATTTCCTCTAATGTTTGATCGTGCGAATGGACATCATGATTTTAAATAGGAGTTTCAAGATCACAAACGGACGGCCGAAACAGCTACAAATTGTGGACGGTCCATTGAACCAACTGTATTATTTAGGGAACATTGAAGGGGTATTGGACGTGGGTGGGGAGGGGCCGGCAACTATGACGGCACAGGAGTGAATCATCAACATTTGTCGGGCCATCCTGCTGTCAGTGACACTGCTAATGTTTAGATTGGTGTTTGAGTGTATCGTAGGAGAGTGAGGCCCGTCTTTATCTCCGACCACTTCTCTCCGATGCGATGTGACCAAGCCTCTGGATCTGTGTAATATTGCCATGAAACAATATGAAATATTATTAGTGTACATCGATGATTCAAAAATTACATTTGTCATCTCAATGCCTGTATATAAGCATGAAATCAAGCAACACGTGCTGGGACAATCCATATAAAAGCGCAGCAGGTAAACTTTTTGAATTATTTCAAACATCCCATCAACATTCTGCATAAACATCCCCCGAATATGTTTGATTGAACACTTGACATGAACTGTCCGGCCAGTCTATCAGTCAACTCAATTGGAAAGCCTCATGCACAACACTACAAGAATGATCAACTTTTGTCTTGACTGTAAATAAATGCATGATCCCCTAAATAACCTCTCAAACCACAATATAGATTTCCTGAACAATTTCTATCCTCCTCGAAAGCCCAACGGCCCGTTCACTGCGACCACGAAACTCAGTTCGTTTGACAATCTGGAGGACGCCTTTCTTTTGTGCCTCGGTTGACGCCGCGTCCAACGCAACAAAACGACCTACTGAGGAGCGGAAGTTGGACAAGGCCACCAAATATACGAGGTAGAAAATATGTGTTCATTTATTTCGCACTGTTGTAACACGATACAATGTTGTCACTGCTCCTATTTTCATTCTATGCAGTGACAATACAAGAAAGAAATTCAGACAGAGATCATAACATCCCTGGCGTCGTAGTTTTAATCAGCTTAAATACATTATATTGGTTATCTAACACGTTCCATATCCGAGCATGATTCCACGTGTCCATTCACTGAAATAAACATAATAAACAATAATGTTAGGCTGTTATTTTGATGGATTTACGTCTCGAATGGATTAGGAAATCACATTAAATATAAATAGAATTCATTTTCGACGCAATAATTTTTATCAGCAATAAGCGATCAGTCGATTTTTTTTTTCAATATTAACATTTAAAACGTTGGCTAAAATATCCAATGAGATTTCTAACCCGCGTTTGGACCTGTGTTTAATCCTCTTAAGTGCTATGGACAGAATAATATGGCACGTGCATTTAGAAAGATGCTCTGGATGTGTTTGGAATGTCTGAATCCTGTCAATAATGTGGAAGATGCCAATATTTTTCCAACGTTCCTGGAGTGAATTTACCCTCACCAACAAAATTAACCACACTAATGAGTCACATCTCTACTAACAGTCAAAGAGCCTATCGCCTGGTTAATGCTGTCATGAATAACTGCATTTCATTGAGGGATCGTTCATATCTATAATATGTATCCTCTCAGGCCGTATACACTGTATAATACAATGTATAATATGTATAATATGTATACAGGCCGGATACATATTGTACATGACAAAACAAAACAGCCGTTTCCCACTAGTTAGGAGGGTAGCTAAGTTAGGCTGACACAGAGGGGGGAGGCGCACAATCTTCTCGCCAGAAGACCGTCGTGCCCATGCCGAGGCTTGAACACGCGATCTGCAGCACCAGTGCTGACACTGCATTCGGACACGCTAACCACTCGCTCACGGCGGCCGTCGTGGGCGCGTGGTATAACAATCTGAAATAGATACCCTCAGGACTACTACATATAGGTATTTCCAGCAACATACTAATATCGCGGGGATTATTCAATAAAGCATCTCTCAGAACCATGTATAAGTTACAAGTAATGCATGTTTATTGAGATTGTTTATCTTCTAACATTGTGTGCAAGTCTTTATTTATTCTGATTTTTTTTCCGTGATATTTCCAAGTTTTTTCTTTACTCGAGATCGTTCCGTTTGCTACTGTACGTAATAATGATTAATTGTATATAAATGATTTTTTGTAAAGTTTTGTGGATTTTTCATGTTACGTTCCATTTAATCCTACATAAGTAAAGGAAATGTAGGACTAAATGACCGAACATCATATAACCTAATCTGCCATCAGTGGGCTGGCAGTAATTATGTTAGTTGCTAAGCCTGTCAGTACCTCACCCCGGTATGTAGACTACATAATGGAATCATGTAATACCCATTCCGTTCCTAATATTTTAGACACCATGTCGACTACTCTTCTTTATTAGTTGGTCTCGACATTCATTACTTGACTTTTCGGTAAGGACATTTTGAATATAACTAAATTTCATCAGCGATCCAATATTTTTCAGACATAAATCGCATTTTTGAAACTTCATGCCCTCTATGGTTTTTAGAAACGGTTTGGATGTAGAAGTAAACCCTCCCACGTCGATGCTGGCCAAACATTGCGTGACAGGCAGAGTTTACTTTAAAGTAAGGAAAACATTTGTGAATACAGCAAACTACTCTGTAAAAAAAAGTTGTATTTATTCTATTTCCGTGTCTAGATGTGAATTTTTTCGTGTTGTGTGTCCATGCTTGAATTAACAATGCCATGGTAATTTTCTGGAAAGTCACCAGTAAACTATTCTCCACAAAACAGATCCTCCATAATTGTCTTACGATGGTATTGTTCAAATAGTTGACGTTGGAATGCTACTGTGACTGTGTCTTTGCCGTAGAAGGAGGATTACTCTATGTAACTATGATTCGTAATAATATCATTACACAGTCTTCCATTACCTACTTTGGATATTTAGTAATCTACCAGCAAGGTGATTAATTTGAGCGAAGAACACATTAGATTTAGTGGCTGTTCAAAGTATGTTTGTAGGGAATGTCAAGTCATTGCTTGCAGAAGAATAGGCTGTGATTTGTATCGAGTGTATTCGTTTTTTATAAGCATATAGATCTTTGTACAATTATTCTCTCAACTTATATGATGAAATGGACGGTGTCGCGCCACAGAATATGAAAATGATCGTGTTCCGCTATATTATCGATCACTTTATTATTAACAACTCATATTTAATTGTCTACAATTGAATGTTCTAAAATCACACGTGAACAAACGTTCCTCGCACAATAATTTATAGACCAGAAGCATCATTATTGATGCTGAAACTAATCATTGCACATCGAATGCAAAAACATATCAATAGATATGCATTCAAACATAGGAACAGAATATATTCTTATTGATTCTAAATATTTAATTCTTTTCCTGGCAGGGCGGCTTCCTGGTGACGGTTCAATTTTCCTGCCGATCGACAGATTTCATCTCCCAATAATGATCCATGTCCTAAAAAGATAATGTTCAGCTGATCTGCTGGCAAAAATAATCATATATGATGATGCGCAAAGACGAATAGTTCGTTTTTTCCTCATTAATGATACATTACAGCATAGTGTTATTTATTTGCGTCACGATCTGATCAAACAAGAGAGCTTTCAGTTCAAGAAACTATTATTTTCTGCAAACACCTGGTCTCAGGTTTATAAAGTGCCTCCAAAGCAGGGCAATCCCAGAACCTATTTCTTGTCGCTTTACTGCACTACCGCGGCAGACAAAGGCTCAGGGGTCTAATAAACCCGCATTGGTTTTCGGTACTGGGAAATACGCGGCCATGAACTCCATTTACTTCACCGGACGCGCGGGGTAACGAATCCAGTACAATTCAGGACACGAGAACGAACAGAGAGCAACACAATGACGTGGCAGGGATGAATGGCGGTGTTTACCAGTTGCCCAGACGCTTGCTACTGTACGGAATTCCGAAAGATCAGTTTAAACCGAATTAAATAATTAAACAATACCTGTAGACTGAATATAGAAATATCCTAACCAGAAGCAAAATAAGTGTGTTATTTCATACAACTTTTTTTGCTCGAGTTAGTTCACATAATGTTAATGGAGCCTCTCAGTACATTCACCTCCATGACACCAATGATCATCGGTATTGAACAATTTGTATGTTGACTGCATCCTCTCTGACAATCTTGCCATTCAATCCACTCATCACACCGATAAATTATCAATCAGTTACCTCGTTCTTCATCTACTCACTGCAACATTCGTTATCACTTTCACTATTTCCCGTCATCCAACTTTGTTGTGGGACCTCTTCTGTGGTTTATCTTCCTGCCATTATACCCTTGAAAGGCCCACACCTCAAAATATTTCACTGAACATAGCAGCGGACTACAACAAAACATTTTTGCCATGAAAGCAAGTCTCGTTATGACGTTTTAAATCCAACCATATGTATTTGTATGTGCTGATTCTAAAACAGAGATACACCATACATCAACAACCCCATTTATGACCTGATTCGTGCCCTCCTAGAAGCTTGAAGGGTTATACAATCTGGGCATTATTTAAAGCAACTCATGGTTAGGAAGAGACTTTCGTTTCAGATATTTATTTTCAATGCTTCAAAATTGTACATACTGGTTATGACGTCAATACTTGGCCATCATTTCCCGTAACAGAGAAGGATGGCAACACAGACAGACTAGGCGTAGACAATGAGTCATGAATTCCCTAGCGGAGGAATACCTAGACGACTTTTAGAACTACATCCATTCTGTGTATTCAATATTTCTTTTCTCTTCTCACCTGAGATAAAAAATGGCAGGTGATTCAATAAAAATGTGTTCATAGGAAATGTTTGTGTATATATTTATGTTTCATAACATCGATCACATTTATTGACCCCCGCTCGCTAAATTGGTGTCGTTATCTTATATTTGTAATATATGTCTGTGTTCATGTGTTACAGCGCGACTGCACACCACCCACAGAAACCAACATGACACACCGATAGCACATTTCAGAGTTCTTTATATCCCCATTCCGCGCTCAACAGACAACACATCTACGCACAAACAGACACACACACACTTCACAGCTCTTGCACAGGCTGACCAAAGAGGAAACACGGTCCCACAGAGTCGCCACCTACCGAAGGTGGGCGTGGAGGAGTTGGGGTTACCCAGTGGGGAAAGGGTTCATCTGACGAGGCTGAGGTACGGACACCAAACGGCCCTCCAGCTATATCAACACAAACTGTGGAACGCCTCTTCCGATATCAATTTGCGGTGTGAGAGAGACCCGATACGGTCGTACACGTCATGACGTCGTGTCCAGCTAGCGTCATCCATTACATGACGCTAGCTGGACACGATGGTGCGTCATCCGCAGGAAACAAACATAAAATCACGTCGGTGCGTCATCCGCTGAACACACGCTAGTCAGCATCAACTTTCACATAGGTGCAAGTCTACCATACGTTGTAACATTTTCATCATGCAAATATCGGCGGGTATCTGGGATTCCGGGCTGTTCACCGGCAGTGGCTCCTTCCCTGCAGTGGGAGCTGGGGTTAAACTACCACCCACCAGCTGTTCATATCATTTGGCGGCAATGAAGTCTTCAGCGACAATCCCTTTACGATAAGAGCTTTCCAGTGCAGGATATAGTGAATGAAAGAAACAGAGGAAATAATGTTGAGGGGAAATTTGTGGGGAAATTTGAAAAGTTCACAAATGGGTTGAGCATGTATTTGAATACTGTGCTCTGTGTAAGAACATAAAATGGAAAATATGATCGACAAAAAATAATACAAATGCAATTAGAATTTGCCTCGTTCGTCCGGGTGGCCGTGCAGTGACCTTCAACGAATACTTACATCGCTCATAAACTGATTTTTATCCAACGAAGAGGTCAACCGTGTGAAATATGGTGAGCTCTGATATGAATGATTGGAAAATACGTAGAGGTCGACCTTGTGAAATATGGTGAATTCTGGCATGAATCACAGAAAAATATATCCAGAATTTGAATTTTTAGAAGCAATCATAATTTTTTAATGCATCATGAAAAGGTATACCTCGCAACAAATGGGAATGTATAACGCAAATCATGTATTAACCCCGTTTGTTCTTTTGTTATGTTTTCTATCAACATTTTTTTTCAAGTTGACTAATAGTTTATCAGAGGTTGTAGCATTTATTCTCAATACAATATCTGAGCATTCCTATACCCGAGTTTGCATGATGAAAATTCTGATATCATGCAAATCAGAATATCGCATTTGAAAACTGCTGTGCTGACTCACTGATGCGATTCAAATGTTTATACAAATATTATACTTCCTACGCCGGCCTGTTTTCCTGTTATCAGTTAGTGCGGTCTAGAATCGCTTGGTTTTCTAACGCTAATTACGTCCCTATACTGACTGTGCTGTAGCATTATTGTTGGTCGTACTTGGTAATTACTGAAGCATACATACGAGGAAACTTTGGAGAGTCGGAAGAAGAAAATATAATACCAACAATATTTCCAGGGGAACTGTACGCTTTTTCCATACTGTGTACAGTTGTGTTAACTGCCCAAATGTTGAAGTATTGCAGCGATGCTGACTAATCTTGATAACGCCATTTCACGGACGCTCCCATAATTTTTCTCCCTAAAATTGTGAACCACTCGTCATTCGGATGCTGACAACCACGAGCCTCACTGCAATTAGGGTAACCTAACTACTTTTCAAAGTATAATATCCATCAAGATATGAAGGGTGGCGAGTCTTCTCTTATGCACACCGAACGTCCGTCCGTCGTAAGCCTGAGCTGGTATTTCAATTCACGGTCAGGAGTCGTAGAGACAACACAACAACAACAGCACCCCGTCCTCGAGAGGCAGCACCGCACACGCTGTATTGAGTCTCACAACACGAGGGATTCAGTAGGTATTTTCAAACGTTTGGGAATAAACTACCACGAGGATCTTGTGCTCATTAGTTAAGTGTTCCAAACTGTCGAACGTGAAAATCGACAGTGCGTTTCACAAAACCGTGCAATATCTTAATGTTTGTCATTCATACTAGAATTCTGGCTTCGTCGCAAATTCAATTTTTATTTTTTTGTTCAAATTGATGTTTCGAATTGAATGGGGCCTAATAGATCTCTAGTTCGGTGTTTCAAAACGATGATAGAGAAAAAAATCGCATCAGATTGAGCCACAATCGACCACAAAACACTTCAATTTTCCGAACCGTTGACAAGTGACTTCTCTCTTATAAATATAAATTGTTCTGTTCATTATCAGATAAAACGCGTTCTTCTGTATTGTGCAAAATATATTAAATGTGGCAATGCGGATAATTTCGTACTTTCGATCACATGAAACGTACTCTGCACTTATTCAACCATCATAAATGCATATGTACATCCAACCTTCGTTTATTTCAATCAGCTATAGTGTATCAAACTCGTAACGGGCACAGAGATTAGTTTTATTTTATAAAACACTGGAAACGACTTGTTAGTGCTAGTTCACAGTGAACTGAGATTCTGGACTGTCTAGCAAGGCATCATTATTTCTACAGTTCATATTATTAGTAGCCCTATGGTACTTTTGAAATATCAACCCCCTACTAAAAATTCTATGTTAAGTAAACTGTCATTCGTCTCATACTTTCTTCTACACTTCAACAATGAAACTTACCCATGACATCCCAATTCAACCTAAATGCCCTTCTGCACTTGAACCACGTGTGACTGCACGGGATGGGCCTGCTTGAGAAGTAACGTAAATTGTTCATGCTGTAATAGTAAGAATTGTGCTGGAAAGTCAAAATAATTTGACCCAATTTCTCGAACCGTCTGCATCCTCCACGAAAATCACGATAGTCTCTTGATCACCACCCACATGGAACCAAATCCTTCAGCTGAATAAAATCATATTTGCGTTCTCCAGTTCCGCAGTCCTCTCATCCGCCTTCTTCAACCCCAACCACACTCTTGTCTCCCAGGGTTTACCAGCGGCTCACTGAGTGGCTCTTGCAGCAGCAGACGAGAGACATGGTAATGATAGTTTCCCGCTATTGGTGGATATAAGTGATAACAGACTCATATGGTTACGTAAGTTATTACAGGACTCATTATATAACAGCACAAACATAGCAAATGAGAA
This sequence comes from Gammarus roeselii, assembly GCA_016164225.1. Taxonomy (NCBI): domain Eukaryota; kingdom Metazoa; phylum Arthropoda; class Malacostraca; order Amphipoda; family Gammaridae; genus Gammarus; species Gammarus roeselii. The sequence goes on from SDVV010010984.1 coordinate 15,745, forward strand.
AAATCGAAGTATCTTATACCAATTACAGTTGCTTTATTCATATACAACTGCTCGGAATGTAACATTTTGCGTCTGGGGACGAGAATGGAAAATAGTGTTATGATACCTTATTGCAGACGTATCTATTCAGGACGGAAATACGACTAACCGAACAATACTATATTTTGCATTACACAACAAATGTATTTCGTTCAGTAACTTTCTCTCTGTAAATCACAGCAAACAGGCGGTTTAAAATGGGGAAAAGCATAGTTCTAGTGGAAGATTTGATTTAGTTCATATA
>SDVV010010985.1:0-16027 GCA_016164225.1 Gammarus roeselii
TTGGAACTGTTGGAAGCGAATGGGCGGAGTTGGCAGTTGAGCCAGTTGCTATTTGCTGATGATACGGCCCTGGTTGCGGATTCGGAGGAGAAGGTATGTAGGCTAGTGTCTGAGTTTGGTAGAGTGTGTGAAAGGAGGGAGCTTCGAGTGAACGTGGGTATGAGTAAAGTAATGAGATGCTCGACGACTGTCGATGCGAGCAAAATTAGTGTTTCCTAAATGAAGAGATCTTGGAGGAAGTTCAGTGTTCAGATAACTGAACTTGTGGAAACTGAAGTGAAGGCGCGAGTGAAGGAGGGGTGTAAAGTTTAAGGTGCACTGAAGAGTGTAATGAGCTGTAGGACGTTGGGGATGGAAGCAAAGAGAGGGCTGTATGAGGGTGTTGTTGTCCCAACTGTGTTCTGCGGAGCTAAGACTTGGGGGGTGAGAGCAGAGGAGAGAAGAAGGTTGAATGTTTTCGAGACGAAATGTTTGAGGAGCATGACTGGAATGACGCTGAGAGACCGGATCAACAACGACGCGGTTCGAATCAGAACAGGGATGGTGAAGAAGTTGGAGGACAGAGTGGATTCGCGTGTTCCGAGATGGTCCGGGCACATGGAGAGGATGGATGAAAGGAGATTGGTGAAAAGGGTGATGAATGCGTAGGCGAGTGGTCGCAGACCTAGAGGTAGACCGAAGTTTGGGTGGATGGATGGTGTGAAGCAGGCGTTAAGAAGGAGAGACATGAATGTGGAGGTGGCGAGATAGCGTGCAATGAACAGGCTTGAGTGAAGAAAGGTTGATTTTGACGCCGCTATGATGTGCTTTCCCGCCCTTGGCATCCCGTTGTCAGGATGATGTTGGGGGGGAAGGGGCCGCCAGTATGACGCGGCGGGGGTAAACCAGTGAAAACTGTCGGGCCCTGCTGCTGACAACGGATCCTCGGACTGCACTCCTGATCCAGAGTGTATGATGCGGGGTTACCGGCCGGACCTTTTAGCACAAAAGGGCCAAGTTGTGTGGGTGTGAGCGTATGAGGGTGTGAGGTGCGCCTTGCCGTCGGTCACCCCCCTTTCTGGGGGATGCGGCCTAGTGTCTGTATCTGTGTCGTATGCTTTTTCGACGTCAAAGAATATGGAAACCACATGTCCCTCTTGGACGAAAGCCCGTCTGATGTCCGATTCCAGTCGTACAAGGTGGTCTGTTGTGGAGCGGCGTTTGCGACCGCCGCACTGGATGTTGTTGAGGCCTGCGTGCATCTCTAAGTAGTCTACAAGGAGTGAGTTAATCATTCTTTCCATAGATTACAGAGGACGCTGGTAAGGGCAATTGGGCGGTAGTTACGTGGGCCACCGTGGAATTTTCCGGGTTTGGGTGTTGGGATAATTACAGATTTCCGCCATTGATCAGAAAAAACGAGTTTGAATACATTATGCTGAACACTTTCAATACTTGCTTACGTGCGCCTTCTGAGAAATTTTTGATCATGTTGTGTGCGTGGAAGCGCACTGTAGTTCGTGGAAGGAGAAAGGCTTGTTGTAGAACTCTTCGTGTGTAGAAGTAAAGTCAAGACGTTCGCTTTCTCGCAAGTTCTTTACCCGTTGAAAGCAGCCGGGTAGTTTGTCGATTGTGATACCTGGCTTACAGTCTGAGCTAGTTTATTCGCGATTTCTGAGTGGATTGAATAAATTCTGCCTCCGTCTGAAAGAATGTAGATAGGTCGCTCGAGTCTTCCCTTGATAAATCGGATTTTTTCCCATACTTAAGAGAGGGGGGTGTTCCGATCAATTGTGTTCGACAACCGAGTCCAGCGTACTCGTTTCTTCTTCACTTGAAATTCTCGATACAAGGCAGACGCCTTTTTCTACGCTACTCGGTTCCTGAGGGACCGTGCACATCGGTAGGCGTAGTACAGCCTTTTACGCCTGTCTCTAGTTGGACGACGAGGTGTGTTCCGATCATCCGATCCTAGCTAGCTTTCCGGTAGTTGAATCGGAGTTCTCATGGAGCAGGATTTTTTGGTTGGTTGGTGAGGAGTGAAATGATGATTGGGTTATGGTCGCTGTCGTGTGATGAAGGCAGAACTTCCCATACAAGTTGGGGTGCTAGTGTGGGAGTGCATATGGAGAGGTCGATGACAGTTTCACTTTCGGGGGTGATTCGGGTGAGTTGTCCGTCGTTGAGAAGAACCAGGTTGTGAGGGTTCATGGTGTTAGCCATTATCATCCCCGGGGGTCTGTTCTCACGCATACCCATTTTTCATGGTAGCTGTTAAAGTATCCAAGGAGGAGTATTGGCGAGGGCAGTTGGTTCAGCAATTCGGTCATAAGAGCTTCCGAAAGCTCATGGCTTTGTGACGAGTAGACAGATACCACTGTTATTGGTCTTGAGAAGCATATCTTCACAGCGATAGCTTGGAATTCCGTCCTCAGAGGAAGGGCGAGGTGAGGTACGCTTTGGTGGATCATAAGTGCCACTCAGCCCTGAGCAGTCACGTTGGTGTTGCCTTCGTGGCGGTGAATGACATACTGAGGGATTCTGAAGGTGGCGGTCTCTGAGTTTGATCTCTCGAAGGCCTATCACCAATGGTTTATGGGTGGTGATTAAGGATAGTAATTAGTCTTGCTTTTCAGAGTCTCTGGCAGTTCCACTGAAGTGTTGTGCTGTTGTTCAATTTGGAGGCGGTTCGCACTCAGACCTTGATTTCGAGTGATCGCGTGATTTGCAGGTATTTTCGTGGTGTTCACGTCTTTCAGTTCGTCCAGGAAGTATGGATTGAGAGTGTTAGCGGGAACGTACGGCTTCGGAAAAACTTGGTCAGCGGGGATTGCTGCGGTCGCGACTGTGGGAGCTCTCGCAGGAGGACGAGGGTTTATGCTCTTTGTGTCTGCTTCATGGGCAATTAGATTAGAGTGTTAAGGCTTTCTAGTGCACTGGAGCCAATGTCCTTCTGGCATCAAACGTCAGGTTCTTGGGCGAGCACGCTCTTCTTCTGTGGTAGGCTTTTTAAACTGCGCGGGTGGTTGTGTAGACTGCTGGCTATTTGGGACAGGTAAGGTGACTGGTTGTTTAAAGGTCTATAGTAGGAGTTTTCCGATATAGGTTTGAAACGCGTCGTCTTCCAAGTGGTGATCGCTCTCGCTGGTTATGTGTTCGAGTCTGGCTCGTAAATGGAGGGTCGAGTTCCTCGTTTCGTTTTTCGCCGGATGGAGCCGAGGTTAAGACAAGTGGGAGTAGTTCTAGGCTTTTATCTTGGCGAGCTGAAGTTTGTGGGTTGTTATTGATCAATTTGTTTGTGGTGAATGGGCATCGGAGGCTTCTTTATATCTTCACCTTTTCGTTAATGTAGTGGTGGTGGGCCTCGCTGCGTGGTCAGCTGCATAGGAAGCGTCCATCAAGGTGTCCTCCAGGGCACCGCAGGAATTATTGCTAGAGTCATTTATCTCTAGTATGGGGTGGTCGCTGGGCTGAGTGGAGTAGCACCGCTGCCAGGGAGGAGTGTTGGAGTTTTGTAACGAGATTGTCTTGACGATGTGCGAGTATCGTTGGAGGAGTTTGGTTGAATTGATGATTTAACTGCTCCGGCATAATAAAAGCGATTTGGGATAGTCTTTCCAAATTTGAATGGCTTGTTTCCGTGTGACTCAGCGCTCATTTTGTGAGATTGTTATTTCTTTTTGGTCAATGTATATTTGGCAGTCGTGGTCACCTGCCTTGTGGAGGCATTGGCAATGGTAGCAAGTAGAGTGGCGGGCTGCGCAGTTTTTTCCGTCAAGCACGCCGGCGCACCTCTTACAACGTTGGGATATGTACGGCTAGCAGTATTTGATGACGTGGCCGTATTCGAAGCATTCCTCGCACATTGAAGGTCATGTTGTAACAGGATAAGTTCTGGTTCTTCCTTGTTCACCCGGGATTACTATGAATTCCAGTGCGTCGTGTCCTGGGAAGGTAATTTGGTATGCGGCAGAACTGGTGTTTCGTGATTTGATCCATTCGGCTAGAAAGACTTTGTTATTGTTGCTCTCTGAATCAACTTTGTGGGCTGTGTGACAGTCAACAAATGGCCCCCTGCGCGACAGAATTTCAATTGTTGACACCAAAACATTGAAACTTGCAGCGTGTTCATGTCCTTCAGCCACACTGCAACGCACCAACCAGACGCGTGCAGGGATAACCTCATGTGGAACAGGAATGTTTTGTAGGGAAGAAATGATGGGGATTGTTCACTTGTCCATGAAAAACAAAGCAGTGTACATGTCGTGGCTCTGGTGTCTTAGAAGTGTCGGTGGGCCCAAAGGCTGCGCCCACATCAACACCGCAGAGAAGGTGCACAAGACGAAATCCCCACCGGCAAGCATCTGTAACAGGGTGGGTTGAGGGACTTTCGCTGGGTCCGGAGCCCCAGACGCTGCCACCACAGGCAAGACATCTTGATGGAGTTGGCCCGCCCTAGTCGTGTAGGCTCCCTCGTGGGCGTCAAGGTCCGAGGTCAGCGTCAGCAGCGGGACCCAGAAGTTCAACTGGTTTACCCCTGCTGCGACGTAGTAACCGGGCCCGTCCCACCCACGATCATCCTGTTTCTCAACGAGATGCCAAGGGCGGGAATGCATATCAAGGCAGCGTTAAAACTCATCCACTCACTCTTATCCATTGCAAGTTCTTTCGCTACCTTCACACTTATGTCTCTCCTACGGAACGCTTGCTCCACGACATCCATCCCCCCAAACTTCAGTCTACCTCTAGGCCCACATCCACTCACCTCCGCATCAATCTCCCATCATCCATCCTCACAATGTGCCCGAATCATCTCAGAACACGTGAATCTATTCTGCCCCTAGATTAGATTAGAGTAACAAGACTTTCTAGCGCACTGAAGTCGTCGTCCTTCTGGCGCCAAATGACAAACCAGCAAACAGTGCTGCATCATATTAGTCTTTGTTTTTATTCCTCTTTTAATGGTCGAGTTAGGTTTACTACTGCGCTAAGTCTAAGTCCCTTACGCGGCAAACGTCTACGGTATCTACGTGTGCCACAGAAGGTACAGGAACTCCTAAGGTTCTCAGGCCATATAGTGCCAGCACTCGCCGGATGGCAATAAGGAGGAATAACACACTACCTACCTTGTTTCAGAGCCCCACGTATCCGCAGTAGTTCTTAAGGTGCCGAGCTACGCGCTCTAACACCTGCTGAGGGGGAAGATAAAGAAGAGACAGAAAACGGGGAACCGATGCATGAGATCTACACTAGGTGAAGGGATTTTCACGCATGAGAACAGCAAGAATGGAAAGAAGAAGTAATAGTCGTAGAAAAAGGTTGCATGAAGGAAAGAGCGCAACTAGGCTGTTATTTGCCACCCGAAAGGAGAACGAGTGGAAACTGAAGTGAAGGCGCGAGTGAAGGAGGGGTGTAAAGTTTAGGTGCACTGAAGGGTGAAATGAGCTGTAGGACGTTGGGGATGGAAGCAAAGAGAGGATTGTACGAGGGTGTTGTTGTCTTAACTGTGCTCTACGGAGCGGAGACTTGGGGTGAGAGCAGAGGAGAGAAGAAGGTTGAATGTTTTCGAGACGAAATGTTTGAGGGGCATGGCTGGAGTAACACCGAGAGACCGGATCACCAACGACGTGGTTCGAATCAGAACAGGGATGGTGAAGAAGTTGGAGGACAGAGTAGATTCGCGTGTTCCGAGATGGTTCGGATGGATGAAGGGAGATTGGTGAAAAGGGGTGATGAATGCGGAGGCAAGTAGTCGCAGGCCTAGCGGTAGACCGAAGTTTGGGTGGATGGATGGTGTGAAGCAGGCGTTAGGAAGGAGAGACATGAATGTGGAAGTAGCGAGAGAGCGTGCAATGAACAGGCGTGAGTGGAGAATGGTTGTGGATGTTTGATTTTGACGCTGCTCTGATGTGGTTTCCCGCCCTTGGCATCCCGCTGTCGGGATGTTCGTGGGTGGGGATGGGGCCTGGCTATTATGACGCGGCGGGGGTAAACCAGTGAAAACTGTCGGGCCCTGCTGCTGACAACGGATCCTCGGACTGCACTCCTGATCCAGAGTGTATGATGCGGGGTTACCGGCCGGACCTTTTAGCACAAAAGGGCTAAGTTGTGTGAGTGTGAGCATATGAGGGTGTGAGGTGCGCCTTGCCGTCGGCCACCCTCCTTTCTGGGGGATGCGGCCTAGTGTCTGTATCTGAAAGGAGAATGGTTAGTTAGAACCGGTATGTGTATGTTGGAGTGTGCGTGTCTGTGTGTGCGTGCGTGTGTATGTATGTATGTGTGTGTTTGTGTGCAACGACCATTAAGAGAGATGTGAAGAAGGAGTCTGAGACAAGTTGAAGGAAATTTGAACTAAGCATAAGATGCAAATGAGGTTAATAAAAGTCAAGCAAATCAGGATAGGGAGAAAATGAGAGATAGTGAAGGGCGAAGAAGAGTGGAGTCTGAAGGGAAATAAGGGTGTTCACCCCCCGGTTGGGCCGTGACTCTGTGCGGCCCCTAACTTCTTTGCCATCCCTGTTCTAATTTCAACATCATTATTGATCCTCTTTAATTTGAACAACGTCGTTAATGATCCAGTCGTCTCTCAGCGTCACTTCAGCCATGGCCCTCAAAGATTTCATCTCAAAAACATTCAAACTTCTTGTGACGAACATGATGAATTGAATTATTGGTAATAGAACGTCAGCTAATTAGACACAGAAGTTTATACATACGCAAATACACGTTAGCACGACAAGCAGACCGATTCACAAGAGACAATTGATGCCTGCGAGAGAAACGTTGTTGTTGTTACTTATTTCCGGTTTTCAACCGAGGCGGTGGAACAGAGGTCAGCGCACCACCCAAAACCCACTGACACGTGCATGTTGGGACGCGGTGGGAGTGACCGACCTAAGGACGTGGTGAAGAGTTTTACTGCTGATATCTGTATTAGCTTTATGCGTTGAGTTGCATCTGATACACTGCCACCAGTGTGGTATAACTCTTTATCACTGTGGACATCGGATCATCAGATAAACCTTGTCATGTAGTTAAACACTCATCTTGCCCACACCAACTGTCTCTCGTTTGAATCGGCAGTAGCACTCACCAGTTGGCGTCCTTCATGGCTCTGTACACGTCAAACTGATAGTCGCCGGTGGCGGTGAAGAGGGATGGATCCGCAGCCAGGTTGTTGTAGACCACTGCAGACGAGGAGCAGCGGAGGCGGGACAGCGTGAAATCGATGATGGTTGCACGCACTCCCTGTCATAGAGTGACAAACTATCAAATCAAAAGTCGTAAACGAATTCGCTCATTAGCGGAACTGACTTGTTAAGCGCAGACGAAGGTAGACTAAGATGAAAAAAAAACTTGACACTAAGGGATACAGTGCCGGCAGTGATGCACCGAGGGTATAGTGACCGGAATATGCGCATTGTAATTAGCGCCCACTGCTTCGTTGGACGTTGGCCCGCCCCACCCTTCACTCCCTTTGCTCTGACCTGTAGCGCCACGGCGGACTCCTGACCCTGTAGCAAGTACTGCTCAGAGGGTTCAATAGAGGGCGCCACCAGCACGTTACCCCAGTGAAGGTCGCGGTGCTCGAACTCCAGGCTCGACTCGGCTACGGACAACCCGTGCGCCACCTGAGGGATGAAACAGACAACTTACTGTGTTTCTTGTATGTATGGACTTACAGCCGTTTCCCCCTAGTTAGGAGGGTGGCTAAGTTAGGCTGACACAGAGGGGGGAGGCGCCCAATCTCCTCGTCACAAGACCGCTGTGTCCATGCCGAGGCTCGAACTCGCGACATGCAGCACCAGAGGCTGTCACTGCAGTCGGGCATGCTATCCACTCGGCCACGGCGGCCGTGCGGTGTTTCTTGCACGAAATATTCTTTCATGTTTTTATCACCTAGATAATTTGTCGTGTACTTATTACAATTCGTTTGTACGTTTTGAATAAATCGTCAAGCAAGTTTAGCATCGTTCGTAGCGTCTATTACTTCCATGACATTCTTCAAGTGTCTGTGAGTGAACTTCTGTAAGCGTACAGAAGTTCACAAAGGTATTATTCGTAGGCATTTTTATGCATTTCAATGTTTCATCCCAACCATGTAATATTTTAAACTCTGGATTGTGGTTGCAGTATCGAACTGTTGTGTCTTCGTTTTTGTTAAGCTGTAAAAGTATTCATTCGGGTGTGAGTACAATATCACCAATTGGCATGTTTCAGTACGGTCTTTTGTGTTACCTACCTTACATCTGTTGTAATTTGAAGATCTACGCTCAAACTTTTGGCTTCAATATATTAGTTGGATCATTCTATGGTGATATTGAGGAATATTTCGAGTTAGGAGTAATTGTGACACCCAAAACCTAAACTTTCATTGTATTCATGCTCTGTTACAATTTGGATATGTTAACGTATTCTCTCCTAGAGTAGTTGCAAAACGACACTTGTATTTTAGAATCTTTGCACTCTTTTAACTGTATTAATCTTCAATTGTCTGGGCTTGTTCAACCGAGTCATGAAGTTTTGCGCGGTGAGACTGTGTTAGCTCGTTCAGTTCGGTCCCATGTTCATTCTTCCATAATCGGAAACTAAACTCGAAAATTTTGTAAAGATTTTCAACCACCTTTTTATTCCTGTTCAGGTTACGTCAATAGTCTCGTTCAGTCTGTCCACTATCTACGATCAAAGGTTTTGAGGTAGTAGTCGTTTGTTCCCACAACTTTCACTCACTCAATTACATGGCGGTGCGGCCATGACTTATGGCGCTCAACACTTGACTACATAAAATACGTTGTTGATTAGATTGACCATCGGTACATGTACAAACACTAAGGCAAAACCCCAGAAAAAATGGCAGCCGATGGCAAGGCGCCCCTCACACTCTTTTCACACCCAAACAAACTCAGAGATTTGATTAAATCAGACTGCCAAGCTTTCATAGTGAACTGGAGACAATATCTTTCGAGCACTTAACCCTGTGGCGTTCAAGAGTCCGCCCAGAAGACTCTGCAACACTACCTTCGGGTCAGGAGTGAGGTCCGAGACCAGTGTCAGCAGCAGGGCCTGACAGCGTCAACTGGTTTACCCCTGCTGCCTCATAGTAACTGGGCCCTGCTTCATCCACGACATCCAGTTTCTCATCGAGATACCAGGGGCGGGAAAGCCTATTAGAGCAGCATTAAAACTCATCCATTCACAGCCCACTCCACTCACGCCTATCCAGTGCACGCTCACTCGCTACCTCAACACATTTCTCCTTCCTAACACCTGCTTCACGCCATGTTCAAGGACTTGACGATGCCAACGGAATCGGAGTCCGCCTAAATGGAGTAATTAGATTGTTCAGTGTATCAGTACCTGGGCTCTCGTGTGAAGAGTGGATAAGAGAAAACTGGGGCGGAATCTAGAGTGAAGGATGGTTTTATGTGTTGGGTGCACTGAAATGTGTAGCGAGCTGTGGAGAATTGGATAGTCCATGAGCGCTCACAAGCGCACAACTTTCTATAACTTACTCAACTTTCACCCAGAACAATCTAATCTAGAGGACACGTCCACTAGGTAACACTAATTGTTCACCGATTACTCCATATCAACCCCACACCTTATCGCCATCTACCTTTCAACACGCTCGGCTTCCTTCCAAATACTACACCTAACTCACATCCGCCTCTGCTCTTCAACTTGGTCTCAAATAGCAACAACACACACAGCATACTTCTTCACAAAAAGATCACCAACCTCTCTTCTCTTTTCTTTGCTTCAGACGTATTGCAACCACGCACATTCATCGACCCTAATATGACCACACCTATTTTTTATGTGGACTGATTCCTCATCATACCCATGGTTTAATTGTCTGTTCCCAGTAAGCAGCTGCAGCTAAGGATATAACGAGCTTCTATGCTAGCTATCTACACCCACACCCAAAGGCTCAAGATATGCTGCTTCCCTTCACGAGAGATGAGGACACGAACTTATCCCATTACTACTTCAACAAAATTTAATATCTATTCAATTAACGATGACTTATTAAAAAAAACTACAAATTACGGGTGGACGTTCAGTAGCAGGTGCATTACAATGAGCTAACTAAACCAATTTTAGGGTAATGATTAATTTTTTTTTCATTACAATTCAGCTTTGTTGCTTCACATTCAGCCGTTTAGAAATGTAGAGTACACTCAACATATGAAGTTAGTCTATGATTGAATTGGATCAATTTCTATTAAAGAGATGAGATTAATTTGCTGCACCAACTCTCTTATATCCGGTCATGATGAATATGTGTCAACAGGCACATCAAATGTTTCCATGAGATTCCCAGTCTTTCTGCAACTCTTTGCCATAAATATTACAAATATACGACAGGAACATGTTATGAAAATTTTAGGCTGTTCTAAGAATACCAATTATAGTGCAGGCCAAAAAAATTGTTTTGCCACAGACACGAGTTAGATTTTTTTTTTGCTACACTACTCAGCATACACTGTTACAGTAAACAGTGAGGAGCAGCCCAATAATCTGGCTTCAACAAAATATTTTTATTTGCTAAAATCTGATATTACACTGGGAATATAGTAAAAACTTAATGACATTGGGAAAAATATACATATTCAGTAAAAAACAAAAGTTGATGTAGGCGGAGGCAAATGGTCGCAGGCCTAGAGGTAGACCGAAGTTTGGGTAGATGGATGGAGTGAAGCAGGCGTTAGGAAGGAGACTTGAATGTGGAAGTAGCGAGAGAGCGTGCAGTGAACAGGCGTGAGTGGATAATGGTTGTGGATGGTTGATTTTGACGCTGCTCTGATGTGCTTTCCCGCCCTTGGCATCACATTGTCGGGATGGTCGTGGGTGGGGAAGGGGGGGGGGGCATCATGATGCGGCGTGGGTAAACCAGTGAAAACTGTCGGGCCCTGCTGCTGACAACGGATCCTTGGACCGCACTCGTGACCCAGAGTGTGTGTTGCGGAGGTACTGGCCGGACCCTTTAGCGCAAAAGGGCTAAGTTGTGTAAGTGTGAGCGTATGAGTGTGTGAGGTGGCCTTACCGTCGGCCACCCCCCTTTCCGGGAGATTCGGCCTAGTGTCTGTATCTGTACTAATTTTTTTTGCAAACTGACTGTAAAAGGCAATCCAATAATAAATGAAAATTGAAGCAAGAACAGCTCATTCGTGGATTAGTTCGTACCTGCCAGAACACCGACAAAGCCTGACCAGCGTTGTTGAAGACGTAACTCTCCAGATCCTTCCCACCGTGCCCAAACTCCAAGACTATGTAGAGCTGCTCGGGGCCGAACAGATCGGGGCGATCGTTCTCCGATCCTGCACAAATGGCGAACATTATGAGAACACAATTAAAACGCATGCCAACGTGAGTTAACTCAATTGTGAGAATACAACAAAACACCTGCCAAAGTGAGTTGACTGAATTATGGGAATACAATTAAAACATGCCATCGTGAGTTAACTCAATTATGAGAATACAATTAAAACACCTGCCAAAGTGAGTTTACTCATTAATAAGAATACAGTTAAAACAGCTGCCAACGTGAGTGGACTTATTTATGTGAATACAATTAAAACACATGCCAACGTCAGTTCACTCAATTATGAGTGTACAATTAAAACACATGCCAAAGTAAGTCAACTCAATTATGAGAATACAATTAAAACACATGCCAAAATGAGTTAACTCAATTGAGAATACAATTAACACACATGCCGAAGTGAGTCGACTCAATTATGAGGATACAATTAAAACACATGCCAACGTTAGTCAACTCAATCATGAGAATACAATTAAAACACATACCAACGTGAGTTAACTCAATTATGCAAATACAATTAAAACACATGCATAAGTGATTTAATTCAATTATGAGAATAAAATTAAAATGCATGCCAAAGTGAGTTAACTCAATTATGAGAATAAGATAAAACCACACGCTAACGTGAGTTAACTCAATTTTGGAAGACAACAACTATTCGAAGAAGCACTACCGCTGGAATTTTAAATCAAACATGTATGGAGCAGTTAGCAATTTATTTCCTCAAATAATTGAAATAAGCTAATAGTATGTTAAAGTGCTGCTCTCATTCATACAAGGCCTGAAGAAATAGAGGCGGAAATAACTGCTCCGTGTAACGCAATGCGTGCAGTCATTTTTATCCTGGTGTAACTTATCTCGACAGTACAGAGCGCGCACTAGTTCCAGCATTGCAGTGCATGCACCTTTCTCCTAGTAGAACTGGCCCTGGCACTGTAGTGTGTACACTTACCTTTCTCCATACAGAACTGGTCCCGGCAGTGCAGTGCGAGTTCTCCATCTTCCTCCTTGTGGAAGTGGTCCCAGCATTGCAGCGCGTGCACTCCCTTTTCCCCTCGTGTCACTGGTCCTGGCAGTGATGTGCGAGCACCAATCGTTCACCACGTGGAACTAAACCCACCAGTGTAGTGCAAGCACTCACCTTTCTCCTCGTGGAACTGGTCCCAGCAGTGCAGCATGGATTCAGTGTAGGCCCCACGCACACACCAGCACTTGAGCACGTGCACGAAGTTGCTACAGCGGTTGTCGCGGCCGTTACGTAAGGCACTCAGCTCCCTGCACATAGCGCCAGGAACACTCGGTTCAACAGGGCTTCCTTAGCTAGGCACAAACAAGCACACTCAATGTATTGAACACGTTCATTTAGATCTTCCTTGACGGTACACTTAATGACTAAAGACTGAAAGATTTTACATTTGAATTCTGTGAGATCTGAACAGAACCTAAACAAAAAAAGCGGTAACAACGACAGCAGAACATGGCACGAATTACATCATTTAACTTTGAATACACACAGTTGCAAATTAAATGAGAAACTATGCAAAACTAACTCAGAATAAACAAAGTTGGAATTTTAAGAAACAATATTAAAACAATGATCCGAGGATTTCACACATTAACGATCAAGTTAAACAATGCCAGGAGTGGGTAACAAATTTACAAACGTTATTCTAGTCATTCTGGTAACGACAATCGGCTGTCACCGCCTCACCGGCTACTCACACCGAGATGATGATCTCAGAGAGAATCTCGGCGAAGGTTTTCTGTGGCTCGCCATTAACCTCTTCGGCTCCTTCAATTGGCATCACCTTGAGCACCTTAGCGGGCCTGGCGCCCTTAGCTGCCACCATGAACACCTCGCCGTACACACCCTCGCCGATCTTGCGACAGCCTTTACTGTAAAGCGTCGGGAATACCAATGATTAATTGAAGTAGAGTAGCCATAAGTAGAGAAAGGGGGTTAGCAATCGTGACCATTCAGTATTGTCAGAGTCACGAAATATCAATTTAAGGCACATGGCGCTAAAATACGATAAGTCAGACATTGAATAAAATTAGGACCGAGCTGTTGCCAGCAACAAGGATCAGCTAATAATAGAGACACGGATGATCTTGAAGTCAATGTCATATCGTCACAGACGGAGATTGCACGTCTTTCGTGTGACGGTGTGGAGGGCTAACAGCCTCAGGTGACAACCATCGTTTATTGTGAAAATATGTATGGTTTGACGTAGGTCTCGACCATTTCAACCAAAAAATTTAGAACTTAAATAGTTACTGCAAAAAACTGCAGATAAACGGTAACTGTGAACCAAAAATAAAAAAGAACTATTACCGTACTTGTGAAACTTCGCCATGTAGCCGGGGCGTTAGAATCTTGCTACCGTATCCACCGCATGTCGTAGAAGGCGACTAAAAGGGCCCTTCCTCAAAGACAGCAAACGAGCGGGGGGAGGAGAGGCTCACGCCTCTCCAAACCCTATTGTTAAGGTCGCTGAATGTGCGTGGCTGTAGTACAAATGAGGTACAGAGGAGAGAGATTGGCGAGATGTTTGTGAGAAAGAAGTTTGATGTGTTGGCGCCGAGTGAAACGAAATTGAAAGGTAAGGGCGAATGTGAGTTTGGTGTGGTAAGTGGAAGAAAGTCTGGTGTGGAGGAAGGTTGGTCACGAGAAGGTGTGGTCTTGATATTGAGTGATCGGTTGGCTAGTAGCGCTACCGAATGGAAGAAGGTGTTCTCAAGATTGATGTGGTTGAAAGCTAGGTTAGGCGTAGATAGATGATCATTTGCGAGTGCTTACGGACCTGGCAGCGAGAGGAGTTAAGAGAAGAGGGAGCAATTCTGGACCGACCTGAGTGAGTGTATTGAGAGTTTTGGACGTCATTTCAATGTAGTTGTACTGGGTGACCTTAATGCGAGAGTTGGAGATGGAGTGGTGGAGAATGCGATAGGAAAGTATAGCGTTCCCGGGAGAAATGACAGGTCTGTGTATGGAGCAGGAGTTGGTGGTCGCGAACAGTTTGTTCAAGATGCGAGATATCCACAAGTACACATGGGTAAGGATGGCTCTTGGTGCAGTGGTGAAGAGAGCACTGATGGATTTTGTGCTGATATTGAGGAGAGTCGCGGAGAGGCTGTTGGATGTGCGGGTTTTGAGAAGGGAGGGTTGAGGAGTGTCAGACCATCTGCTGGTGGAAGGTAGATTAAGAGTGGAGCAGAAGTGGAATGGCAACAAACGAGTGGAAGGAGGAAGAGAAGTAGTGAAAGTGAGTGGACTGAATGTGAGAAGTAGAGCCGAGGAGTTCCAGCAAGCGTTGAGGGAAGAATATGACAACGTGAGGAGACAGGACCTGAGACATGTGGAGAAAGAATGTGAGACGTTAAGGAATACGTTGCTGAGATGTGCGAAGGTGTGTAATGCGCGCCGTATGGGCGGGTGCAGAAGGAAAGGTTGCGAGTGGTGGAACGAGGAGGTCAAACTAGCGGTGGCACGGAAAAGAGGAGCGTTTGAGGAGTGGTTGCAGGTGAAGTCGGTGGTGACTTATGAAAGCTACAAAGAGAGGAGAAACAAGGTGAAGCGGGCGGTGAGGAGAGCCAAAAGGGACGCCGATGCCAATGAAGGGCAGACGGTTGTGCCAGAATTTTGAGGAGAACATAAAGATGCTCTGGAAAGAGGTGAAGAGGGTGAGGAAGGGAGAGACCGGAATGGAGGAAGTGGTAAAAGATGAAAACGGCCAGTTGTTGTTGGAAAGGAATGATGTACGGGAGAGGTGGGTCGAGTATTTTGATGAGTTGTTGAATGTCGATGATGACAGAGAGGCTGACATTGTTGCTGTGTGTGGTGATGCTCGGATGCCAGTTTAGAGAGGAAGACTTATGGCGGACATTACCAGGGAAGAGGTGCAGGAGGCGGTGGAGGTGATGAAAGCAGGAAAAGCCCCTGGTTTGGATGGCGTTACGCACGAGTGCCTGAAGAAGGGTGGAGTAACGACTGTCCAATATATGGTGAGGTTACTGAACTCGTGTTTTGTGGCAGGCGTGATACCGATTGAGTGGCGCAGTGCCTGCATTGTTCCGCTATGTAACGGCAAAGGAGATAACAATGAATGTTGTAACTCGAGAGGTATCAGTCTTATGTGTGGTTGGTAAGTTGTGCGGAAGAGTGCTGATCAAAAGGATTAGAGACTATGGACTGCGTAATTGGAGAGGAACAGTGTGGCTTTAAGAGTGGTTCACAAGTGTTTACAAGTGTAGGAAGACAACAACAGGCCTATTGGCCCAAACTAGGTTGCCTTTTGGCAGCAAGAGTGTTAGTTCTGGAGTAGAACGTCTAAGAGGCCTATTGGCCCAAACTAGGTTGCCTTTTGGTGGCAAGAGGATTAGTTTTGAAGAAGAACGTCTAAGAGAGCTTCATGTGCCATTTCTAATTTCTTTATAACAACAGGAAATGGAACGGTTTAGCTATTTATCGGCGATTTATGTAGAACTTAACGAGCCGCAACTTAAACGTTTCGATTGTATTACTGTTTACAACCTCCGCTGGAAGTTTGTTCCATTCCTCGACAACTCTATACGTGAAGAAATTGCGCGTGATGTCGAGTGAGAAACGTTTCCCAACGATTTTGTATCCATTGTTCCTAGTCACTCCGTTTGTATCTAGAGTGAAAAGGCTCGCTCGGTCGACGTTTTCCTTACCCTTCATAATCTTCCACACTTCTATCA
>SDVV010010986.1:0-16027 GCA_016164225.1 Gammarus roeselii
TTTGTGGCAGCTCAGTTCCTTTGTGGCAGCTCAGTTCCTTTATGGCAGCTCAGCTCCTTTGTGGCAGCTGAGTTCCATTATGGCAGCTCAGCTTCTTGTGGCAGCTCAGCTCTTTTAAGGCAGCTCAGCTCTTTTGTGGCAGCTCAGTTCCTTTATGGCAGCTCAGCTCCTTTGTGGCAGCTCAGCTCCTTTCTGGCAACTTAGTTCCATTATGGCAGCTCAGCTCCTTTGTGGCAGCTTAGTTTCATTATGGCAGCTCAGCTCCTTTGTGGCAGCTCAGCTCCTTTGTGGCAGCTCATCTCTTATGTAGCAGCTCAGTTCCTTTATGGCAGCTCAGCTCGTTCGTGGCAGCTCAGCTCTTTTGTGGCAGCTCAGCTCCTTTGTGGCAGCTCAGTCCCTTTATGGCAGCTCAGCTCCTTTGTGGCAGCTCAGCTCCTTTGTGGCAGCTCAGTTTCTTTGGGGCAGCTCAGTTCCTTTATGGCAGTTCAGTTCCTTTGTGGCAGCTCAGTTTCTTTGTGGCAGCTCAGTTCCTGTGCGCAACTATTTGAATTTGGACGCAAATACATTTTTATTTGGGGTCACCTTGAAATTTGTTATCGAATTTATCTTATATTTTCTGCAAACGATGAATGGATAAAATGGCATTTCTTGAAGACACAAATGTAATCATTGATAAAGATATTACATTACTATGATTGAAGAGTGAATTTAACGCAGTGACAAATTCAAATTGCCTTTCTTTGGATGAATTATGAATTTAAGAAATTGGCAGAAACAGACGAGATTACACACACTAGTTCATGAAGGGCTGACTCAGAGAGTATCCTTGCTTCTAGGTACGACAGAGAACAGAGCCTTTATCCTCGGAAATGTTACAAGAAAAAACTACGAAAAGGCTGGAACATCGTGGGCAATTAAAAGAGAATGGGAACTAATGAAGGCAATGAACCTTTTTAGAGATCTTATGGAGCTCGATGAACAGAGATGAATGAAGCTGCTTAGAGTGGACTCTGGTTAATGAAGAGGGTTTCCGATAGGGTTTTGTGAGCTGAAAGAGATGAATCCCGTGCATTGTTTCCATTACTCAAAAACCCGACAGAGATGGATCCATACAGACATATTAAAACTACCACCATTTTTGGGCGAATACCACTTTTGTTAATCCCTTATTAAAAAAAAATATGTCTATTTTCTCCCGTTCTTTTTCCATAAGCGTCTTCTCTACCGAAGTCTAGGATACAATTTAGTGAATCCCTTTCACCGCGAAATTATTTTGCATGTGCGTGATTGATTTTCCAGAGGTATCAATAAGTCACCTTCAAATATGTGTACACTTGCTACGAGCGAGAAGAGTCTTTATATTACACGTTACTCATACCATCTTTTTATAGAGACAGTTCGCCATCTGACGGTCGCTTCTTTCGACGCATTACACACAAAATTCTGGCCCCGATGATTTATGATTATTTATTAGCGTTTGACGTATACTAGGGCCGAGGCCGTTAAAAAAGGCCGTACATCGTCAATGCTGTCAAAATTAGGCATATATTCACACTGAAAATATTTTTTTTTATGGATATCGTGCTCAGCGGCACGGTCAGTTTAACACTGAATTATGTTTATTTCAAACAAGAAGGAATTTTGCTCAACCAATGTTGAATATGTAGATTCACGTCTATAGATAACACGGTTGAGATACCTCCTCCACGCTGAACACGAGAGGCTTCAAACAAACGTATCCCCAGCAGCTTCTTATTGACTTAGAACAAAGCCTCTCCCTCGAAAATGTAAGCAGAAAGAACTACAAAAGGCTTGTTCATCGTTGCCAATTAAAAGTGAATAGGATCTTATGAAGCTTCTGAGACTTGCTAGAAACCTTCATGGAGCTCAATAGACGAGACGAAAGAAATATCTCCCAGTTAATGAAGACGGTTTTGGAGTGTGATATAAAGTTTGTGAGTGATGCATTTTATAATGTGTTTTGCTGACGGGAGGGGCAGAAGGTGAACTCATAAATATAATTTCTGTATACGTTCCTTTCAGTTTGGCGACGTGTATTTTAATGTAAGCCCATGTCCTGTTTTCCTCATGGACCAGTTTCTTCATTTTGCTCCGTTGCTCGGATCCCTTGTTTTGATTAAATGTTAACTCAATGGTGCAACTGTGGTTATGTGTTATAGTGGGTTTATTCCACAAAAGGTCACGTGGAACGATCTGTGGAAATAATAATGATGCTATCCGTTACACAACGTGTCGTCCAACCATTTGTTGCTCACCGGTGACATGTTTCCTGGTTTTGTTGATCGCCAACTCGTATGCGAATGTTATTGCACAATCATGCTAGCATCCATTACAGGACAGGATTGACCTCATATCTTCACAAACTTGCTGAATTAAACCCGTTTCAAATAACTATGATGGAATATTGAGAGAAACCAATGTTCTAGTCGTAAGTCCTGCGTTCATCAATCTGTCCGCTCGTTCTCTGTCGTACGCTCTTTTAATAAGAGAATCTCTTGTTCCATCAACGATGAAAAGATCTTGAAGTTTTGCGAGTAACACAAAAATAAAATACTAATACAAAAACATACACAACGATTCTATTATATGACTGTTCTCGTTCTACTACAGCATTTAAAGCTCCGCTAGTAACACATGAACGTGGTGTATTTGAGAGAAGCTTTTTTCGTGGTGTTCATGTGGTCTAAGGTGTTTGTTGATCTACATCATTTATTTGTCTTCTTTTGACTTATCACCGTAAGAGACTGATCGGCCATGAGCTTGCAATTGTTCATGCTATGTTTTTTTTAAAGGTAATCACCATCACGAAATATTTGTAAGGTGCTATCACCGGTTGAAATATTTAGTTGGAAGGATTACAGAAATCCGATATACGTTATTGAGATCTCATGGGTAAATAGGTTTGATTCTGCAAAGATAAGTATCGTGTGGCATCAGAAATGATCAAATACATAAGACAATGTCATGAGACCCATATGGTCAATCGTTGATTAAGTTTCTATGTGATTTACTATTAAAAAATGCATTTTGGACACTAGCATGCTTGATTTACGGATTTTTTTTCGAAATAATTTGTTTTTAATATAAAAAACAATCCAACTGAAATTTTTATTACCTGAAATCTAACCTTATATTTGGCAAAAAGACAAGTCGAACTGGTATCTCTAACAAACTAAATATCAGTTTTGAATAAGATTTCCCTCTGATTGAATGCTATCCATGTGTCAGAAGACTGTCATACCCATGACTCATGAGTCTATGTAGTCAGAACTCGTGTACAAGCTTAATTCATATCAAAGTAGGTATAAAGTGTGGTGTTTGCAATGAATTTTTCATGATCAGTAAAATAAATGAAAAATTAAAGAAGAAGATAATACAAATTATCTGCATTTAGTTTCATGTCTGAAACTTTGTTGCTATTAAAAAAATTTACCTGCTTTTCAAATTGAAACCCAATATAGAATGCATATCCAAAATGGGGTGGCAAAAATACTGCTGATTGGTATTCAAACGAAAGACTAGCAAAAAATCTACTGACATATGCGAGTCCTAATTAAAGAGAGCCAATCAAGTTTTCAAAATTCAAATAAAGCAGAAGTAAATAACAATTCTGAAATGTATGAAATAGTTTGTGACTATTTATATTGTTTCACTCGGTCTTATGTAAATACTACAAGGATATTTTCAACTCAGTAGAACATTTCGAAATGTTCACTAACTATCGAAGGATTTGAAGATTTGAAATGATTCAAAATGGTATGAGATATAATGACACAAGAAAAAAAAACTAAATGTTGCAGTACAATGATAGTATGGATATTTTTACTTGTTTCTAACACAATAAAACATTCTCCCGGAATAATGAATACGATGCGTGAATATTTCTGATCATCTGGTCAACTTGGCATTTATATCAGTTCGGCGACACACCACCGGATGGCTGTATGCCTCATCCCATTTTCTACCCAATTCATTTCCGAAGATTTTGATTTAAATCTTGACAATCCCTACTGCGGGTACATTCTAGATCTGCTGGTCTTTAATGTAGCGCCAATGAAGCAGGTGTAAACAATGTCAGCTTCACTGCTGTTGAGTTGCACTGGCGCCAACCGATCGCGATAGTGGAAGCAACAGTCTATCGGCCTGTCCATTTTCCTTCTGTTATCCAGTGAGAGAAGCAGCAGTCGGAATTGGTTCATTGAGGGAATACTTTGTGACTGAAACTAATTGTTAACAATCGATTATGTTGCTAGAAGATATGCAACATTAAAGAAAAATTATACATTTGTTATTTTGTTGAAAATTCCTCATGAGCTATTAGGGTAATGTACCTCGAATCATTTCCATCCCACACATGGGCCATGAGGTAGCAGTCATTGGTCACACATTAATCAGCTAACTGCAAGATTCTGAATCGTCGCAACCCTCATGAACAAAAAGATTGTGTGATGAAGCTGCCCAACGCCTAACCAAAACAGAAATCAGGGGGCTGTCGCCAGAATCCACCGTAGATCAAGACTTTGTGCCATCAATATGTGAACTCATTTCGAAGCTGAGTTGCAGTGCTGGGCAGATGTTTCCCAATGAAATGCAAGTCCACCATATTTTAGTATTTATCTTATATGAAAACGTATGAATATAAATTAATCGTGATATATATATATATATATATACATATACTTCACACATTCCCAGCCAGGAAGAAGGCGCATTGGCACTTATTGTAGCTGAGTGACGATTCGCCGACGAGCGGCCAAGGCTGCCTCGTTTGCACCTGTGGGAATGGGAATGTCCCTGGTGCAGTTGACGGTGGATCTGCGCTCACTTAATGTGGCGACGTCGAGTATTGACTCTGCGGATCTGGTTGTATCTAAGTGGGTTCCACTGCTTGCACCTCTAATAGATACAGCAGAGTCACCGGTACAGCAGAGATACAGCAGAGTCACAGCAGAGGCACCTCTAATAGATACAGCAGAGTCACCGGTCGACTGATGGTGCCTCCTCGAGTTTTGAGCTTCACGCTCCAAACGTGACCATCTTTACCTACGTGGATCTCGATGATCCTTCCCAAACTCCATGACAGTCCGGGGCCCTTGTCGTGGATCGGAACTATGCCATCCACCTTCGGGACAATGACTTCCCTGGCTTACACGGCATGCTACCGCAGAGTGGTTAGGTATTCCTTTCTGAACCTTGTCTGGAAACGATGCAGAATCTTTTGGACATTTCTCTGACGTCGTGTTAGAAGCTCTGATGTGAACATGGAGGGATCTAGCTCTTCCTCCGGGTCCAGCGTTGCCACTGGCGCGCTGTCCAGACGATATCCGAGCATCAGCTGGGACGGCGTGAGGGGTTGATAGCCATCAACTGAATCGGAGATAGAAGCTGACGGATGATCATCGAGGTCCGCTTCTATCTCGCTGAGTACGGTGTGTAGCTCTTCTTTCGTCACCATGGCTCTGTGTAACGTTTTCTGTAGACTAAGCTTGACCATCTTCACGATCCTCTCGAAGAAGCCTCCGAACCAAAAGGACCTGCTAGTGTTGAAATGCCACTTGCATTTGTTTTGATTCAGAGTACTCCGAATCCTATGATGTTCCTCCAAGACTGGAGTATCTTAGCGGAGCTCACAAAGTTCGATCCATTGTCAATAATTTACATTTAAGGATAGGAGCGACAAGCAGAAAACCGTTGAAGAATTCTCAAGAAGGCTTCTGCTGACAGATACTTAGTAGCCTCCAAGTGTAGTTCCTGGTGGATGCACACAAGTACAGTGCAATGTACCGTTTTTCGATTCGTGTTTCCTCTTTCACATAAAGGGGACCGGCATAATCTACACCTGTTACAGCTAATGGGCGAGATTGACTTACCCTGTACCCTGGAAGGGGAGGATTTGGTGGTCCACGGTAATGTGTCCCACGTTCTCTTCGCACTGCATGCATTTCCTTATTGCTTCCTTGGTTATCTGCCTAACCCTAGGGATCTACCATCGTTGACGCAGGTTGGCCACGACGTGGTTTATTCCCATGTGGTTCTTGACATTGTGTATTTTTTCAATGATCATTTTTGTAATTCGATGTTTGGTAAGTAGCAGAATTGGATGCTTCACGGAGTCCTCATTCTCGGCCTCTGTGATTCTGCTCGCCACCACTAGCTTGTCAGCCTTGATGCCTAAATTTAACTGCTTCATTAATGGAGTGACACCTTTGGGACTTGGTTTACGAATGAATTTTATCTACTCTGCAAACTCCTCCCTTTGGAGTTCTTTTACTACCCAATTTTCAGACCATTCCATCTCATTGAGAGTCAATTTTTGTTCCTTACCTTGTTTCTTTGACCTTCTATTGTACTTACATTGGTTTCTCATATTCAACTTCAGACACTCAATGTACCTCTTTACCCACCCAACGGTGGTTATTAATTTTTTGAGTGTGCTACATTTGAACGTGCTACATCAAGTCAGCAGGGATTTGACTTGTGTGAACAAAATGCCAATTAGCGTCGGGAAGAATTTTCTTGATGTCTGTCTTCCTGTTCTGCATGTAAGCTTCTAATGAGCCTGTTGAGCGTATCCAGCCCAGTGCCACATGACTGGCTGACCACATGTGTATGGTCTTAGCGTCTACTCCCTTTTCATAGGCTTCGCATACATATTTGGTGAGTCTTGCTCCAAGTAGAGCTGCTGTCAGCTCCAGTCTGGGAACTGAAAGTGTCTTCTCGGGTGCAATCCGTCCATTTGCCATCAATAGTATGGGCCTACATTCACTGACTCTATACACAGCTGCTCCATATGCTACTGTGGAAGCATCTACAAAGGTGTGTAGGGTCATTGATTTTCCTATCTTAGAGTTGCGTTTGACAGGTATGTCACCCATCTTGGTAAACTGCCATATGACTGCCATATTACCTTCATTAGGAATTTTCCTTGTTGGTGATGGGAGTTATTAATCTAAGAGGATCAAATTGTGCACCCAATCCTCGGGGAATGATTCTCTTTGTTGGCTTACCTGATTCTAACTCTCTGGGAGCCACCATCAATGTGTCCTGTACAGTGTCCCATCTGAGTCCTAAAACTGTAACAATGGATCTGGCATCTGATTCACCTTCTTTTTCTGTCAGTTCCTTGAGTTTTGGGTCATTGGTGACCCATTCACGGAGGTTGAGTCCAGCGTCGCCCAGAGTTTTCTTGGATGAACTGTGAAATTCTTGTAGATCTGCCATTGTTGATGCAGTTACAAATAAATTGTCGACATTTTTTTTTTGGATCTTATCTGCCATGTTCTCTTGACCACCATACTTTTCAAAATGGTGGTCAATTGTTGCATTCAAGATGAATTGTGAGCAGGTGGCTCCAAAAAGGATGACTTTGAAACAATAGGAGTCTATGGGGCTGTCAGGATCCATGGGATCTCTGGGCCCTAAAAATCTCGAGAAGTCTCTGTCCTGTTCATCTGAACCTACCATCAAGAATGTATTTGCAATGTCAGAACAGGCAGCTAGTAACCCCAATCTGAATCGCATCAACATCTGAGGTAACTCTGTGACCATGGATGGTCCTGGGTACAAGCAATCTTTTAGACTTAGTGCATCATTATGTGGTTCTGCTGAACAATCAAAAACCACACGCAACGGTGTTGTTGGAGATTCCTTTCTCACAGTGTGGTGAGGTAGGTAGTGGCATGCATCTGGTGGCCTCATGTCACTTATCCTTTCGATGAATCCTCATTGTAGTTGCTCCTGCATAACACTGTCATAGTGCTTAAACAGGTCAGGCTCTTTGCTCAGACGCTTGAGATTGCTCACCAGTCTTCCTTGGGCCAACCGAAAATTGATAGGCAGTGTGGGATGAGCCGCTTTGTATGACAATCTTGCTACTTCTTTGCCTTCTGAGAATCGGATGCTGTTGCTGAATTGCTCAAGAGTTGCTTTATCATCCGGGAGTGCTTCTTCCGGGGATATCCCTATCGTATCCAAACGCCGCAATAGGTCAACATCCTTTTCTCCTTCTTTGTCTGACACTGCTACCTTAAGTGCAGTTATCACATTGATTTCAGTGTTGTCTTGAAATTCCTTTATGGGACCTGATAGTAGGTCTCCTAACTATGAAGATATTGTTATTCCTTCATCCTGTTTTTCAGGAAAAACAGAATCATAGTAATGATCTACTCCAATGAGTATATCAACTGGTTAATGGACTGTATTTTCAAACTTGTCAGCCAAGTTGCGTCCCTTGGCTTTGAGGCGAGTGGCTAGTTCAATGACTCTACTCATGTTAAATTGTTCAGCTAAAGTGTCGACAACAATCACTTCCAGGGAGATGTTCTCATGTGTCGACACTTCGATGGTGACATTATTTCTGTCATACCGTTCTTCAGTTCCTTTGCTGTTGAAACCGTCAATTGTCAGGGTGGTATGTCGACATGTAGTGTCATCATTTCTTAAGATTCCGCTTTTGATGAAGGACCTCTGAGCCCCTTGGTCGAACAAAGCTCCTACGAGTTTTATACCATCCTTTGTTTTCAAACTAACAAAAGCTATGGGTATGGCGGTTGCCATACCACACCCAACCGCTAGTGCATTCACTGTAGCTACACTAGTGAGAGTGTTGCCCACAGAGGTGGTTGCTGCTGCAGCTGTAGACTTTGCATTGCTTGATGCTGGCTTGTCTTCATTTCGTCAACTTTTGCTTCTTTTGAAGCAGAGTGAACCGTGATGTCCGGCGATCTTTAGGCTCTTACAGAATGGTGCCTTCTCAGGGCACTCAGCAGAACGGTGACCAGACTTCAGGCATTTGATGCACAATCTCAACTCGGATACCCGATTTTTTTCTCTCTTCATTTGTTTCATACCTTGTACAGCGATAGAGAGAAGGATCTTCCGCACATAATGCGCATCCATATGTTCCTAATTGGAAGGATCTCACAGTTGACTGGGGCCCTTGGGTGTTTCCATCTGATGGTCTGGAATGCTGACAATTGGAATCGCTTCTTGAACCTGCTTGATTGTTTGGCTTCCAGCCTTTGTTTACCTGTGACTTGAAGACAGTCTCACAGTTCTCAAGTCAAGTGATCCCAGACATTGAGTGCGTTTCGGAAATCAGCCAAGCTCCATGCAGCATCTGGGTCTCTCCCCCTATTACAGGCTTCTTTGATCCCTGATGGTAACTTGCACCAGATCCGGTGTGCTATTATTGAGAAACAGTGCCTGCAGTCATTGCAGGCACTTCTGAAGGAAGAATTGCTTATAAATGCAGCATCATCACTAGTTGGTGCTGGCTGCTTTTCAATTCTAAATCTCCTGACCTTTGCCAAGGTGATGTTCAAGGTTTCAATGACTCATCATTTTCGTCCTCGAGTTGAAATTTTTCTTCTTGAGGAATGTCATTATTCTCATTAACAACTTCAAGCATCTGCATATGCAGTGCATGCGCGTCGTGTAAACATGATCCCGCAGTGGTCAGATAACAAATCAATCTGTCCTGATTTCCTACCTCAACTAAAGGAACATGTTCACAGCACAATTCCATTTTACTTTTAATCTCTGTGACTGTGCCTCGCAAACGAGTAAGCAAAGTCACAAGTCGCTGATATTCTGCATTTCTATTCACTTTGAAATTCAGATTTTACAACAAATAATACAATTTCACAGTGAAAATCACTTTATTTCTTCCTTGCTGAGACTTATCTCAACCTCAATGCATTAACTTCATAGGGTTATTTAGCTCTTCTTACAATAGACAATATTTAATTGTTCGTAACATTATAACTGGTAACTAATTTTCAAAGTTTAAAACCATAAAAAATAACATGAATAGACTGGCAACAATAACGCCCGTTATTTGTCAATCACTCCTGCCGCAGTTCTTGAGAATTGTTCGCCTGAAAACTGTCACCTTCCTTCAGTCATGAATCAATGCAATTTAACTCAAGAACTACTTTGTCCTTTCCAGTTAACTTGCAATGGTATTCCTTCGCTTCAATGTAAAAATTAAGAAATTTGAGGATCACTCCAGTCCTGTCTACCTAATTTTGCTTCCCAAAATGCAGCTACTTCAATAAATCTTACACACTTCAATTTGCACAAATTATTTTTAATAAGGACTTACCTTGTCCCAAATAACCTACATCTTCACAAATTGTAACCATACAAAAGTCACAAAAACCTTATGGATCAAACCTTGCAACACACAAAACCAACACTACTAGCAATATAATGCACGAATATAAATTACTAACCAATACGACTCTTCTATACCTTCACAGTAGCCATGCAATACCCGTGAAATACCAACACAATAACGTCGGCATAATACCCTTCAATCGTCAACACCCGCGAGGAGGGGACACATCCCCGAGCCGTGAGCCCCTCACGCCAGCGCACAACCGAGATTTTGTACCCGATCCACACCCCGTTTCTGTACCCATTAGGCACACGGATTTCATACCACCGCAACCTCCAAATTTCGCACCCATTCAACACTGCAGGTTTCGTTCCCATTCAACACCTAGGTTTCGTACCCATTCAACACCCAGGTTTCGTACCCATTCAACACCCAGGTTTCGATCCAATTCAACAACTAGGATTCCTATCCAATCTTCCCCTCGGTTTATTACCCATTCATCGCACAGGTTTTGTACCCATTCTACCTCCAGGTTTCGTACCCAATCCTACTACTGATACATGTACATCGGCGGGGTATAGGTATCTGCGATGTACAGCAGAAAATATCTGACAATTGCTAAATTGAATTCAGAGTAATTGGTAGTCGAACCTAAAACACCGCAATGCAAAAGAAAGCTTGAATCTTAATTGTGCAGTGTTGGAGGGCTGAGTGGTTAGCGTTCGGGACCAGCAATACCTCTGTAGTGTTGGAGGGACGAGTGGTTAGCGTTCAGGACCAGCAATACCTCTGTAGTGTTGGAGGGACGAGTGGTTAGCGTTCAGGACCAGCAATACCTCTGTAGTGTTGGAGAGACGAGTGGTTAGCGTTCGGGACCAAAAGTAACTCCATAGTGTTGGAGAGCCGAGTGGTTATCGTTCGGGACCAACAATAACTCGGTAGTGTTGGAGGGCCGAATAGCTATCGTTCGGGACCAACATTAACTCAGTAGTGTTGGAGGACCGAGTGGTTAGCGTTCGGGACCAGCAATACCTCTGTACTGTTGGAGGGCCGAGGGTTATCGTTCGGGACCAACAATAACTCTGTAGTGTTGGAGACCCGAGTGGTTATCGTTCGGGACCAACAATAACTCTGTAGTGTTGGAGGGCCGAATGGCTATCGTTCGGGATCAACATTAACTCAGTAGTGTTGGAAGGCCGAGTGGTTAGCGTTCGGGACCAAAAATAACTCCATAGTGTTGGAGAGCCGAGTGGTTATCGTTCTGGACAAACATTAACTCTGTAGTGTTGGGGGGCCGAATGGTTATCGTTCGGGACCAGCCATAACTCTGTAGTGTTGAAGGGCCGAGTGGTTATCGTTCGCGACCAACAATAACTCTGTAGTGTTGGAGGGCCGAGTGGTTATTGTTCGGGACCCACAATCCCTCTGCAGTGTTGGAGGACCGAGTGGTTATCGTTCATGACCAAGATTAACTATATGGTGTGGGAGGACCGAGTAGTTAGCGTTCGGTACCACGATAAGTATGTAGTGTTGGAGGGCTGAGTGGTTAGCGTTCGGGACCAACATTAACTTTGTGGTGTTGGAAGGCTGAGTAGTTAGCGTTCTGGACCAACAATAACTCTGTAGTGATGGAGGGCCAAGTGCTTTGCGTTCATGACCAACATTTATGCGACGCGCGATCGGACCTGGTGAAGGACTAAGGTTTTGCCAGTGGCAAAAATCACTGTTTATTTACAATTGCAATATGGTATTGTTGCAGATCGGCAGCCTGTGTCATCGGTACACACAAACGTTCCTCCTGATAGCACAATAATAGCTTGCTGAAATTTTGAAATATCATGCTCTCAATTGATTTTGTCTGTTCCACAAGATTATGTATTACATATCGCTGTTTGCTGTACGTGTTGCAGAAAAAGGCTGAATGTTTATAGATTATAGAGTTCGTTCGATCTCATTGCAGGAATATCGGATTGAAACTGCGAAAATAACGTATTTATTGCTCTGAGTGTACATGCAAGAATCCTTTTCAATTGTTCAAGGCATTTTTCGTTCGAAGGTCTGTAGTGTAAAACTCCATCACGTAAGTCACTTTGCTAATCAATACGAACAATTTATTTTCAAAGAAGAACTCCTGCTTATCCTTTCCTTCAACGGTCGTAAATTTCAAAACAATTTCAGACAGCCAACGTATGCTAATGTAATTTCAACACCATAAGTCCTACAACTTCTTGTGATGGAGAGCTGGAAATGTTACAAAATATTATACGACACCGTGATCAACTTTATTTGGCGCGGCGGAAGACTGTTATTAATTTGTGTCTGCGTTTCTTGCCAAGTTGATGTTAGTTTATAATTTGAGGAGCCGGTTTTTGTTTTGCAGCATATACTTTTTCCTCAACGTAAGTTGTGTTTTAACGGGTCGCTATCCCTGGCGCTAAATTCTTTTATAGCTAACGTCAGATCAACCACTATCATCTCCGCCAACTGCCTTATCAGCCCCAAGTTGTTCCGACTACCTACCTACGGTACCATTTTTTAACAGCGAACATTCATAGCATTCCTCAGTCACACCAGCCACTGTCATATCTGCCAGTGACATTCTGGCGAAAATCTCTTTCAGCCCACGTGCCGTTGTTTAACGTTTTTTTATTGAAGTTTCATTAAAGTGATAACTGTTAGGTTGGTACGCCTGTTTCGCTGAAATGACAGTGGCAGATATGACAGTGGAAGATTTTGGAGTGGTGGAAAATGCGTGTGGGCTGAATCATCGTTAGGTAGAAAGCACGTGGGATGAAAGATTTTTAGCGGTTATGACTGTGTCCGGCCATGACAGTGAGGTGAAGTGAAGTGGCGATAGTGCGCGTGTGCGGGAATAATTTTAGCGCGAACGCTGGGCTCCCTTTTTCAAATGTGTTTCAAATGTGATTAATGCATTTATCCTAAATAAATGCAACCTGGAGGCGAGTGCTTTCTTATCCAATATATGGTCCTGTCGTGGATATTATGTACTAAATGTTGTATGTAATTAAACGATATGCCCACGGAAGGCCAGCGTGTTTCAAAATTCGTTTCTTTTGCGAAGATCCATTTTGAATTTTATATTTGATTGTAATAACTTCTATTTCCATTCTCAATAACAGTTGTCGATAAATATGGGTCGATCATTACCACGGATAACAGTAGGACATTTAATGTAATGTTGTCTAGTGGCCGGTCGATAAGCATGCAATTTCATTAGACCACCCACAAAAAAAAATATTTCGTGTATCTTCTGCCAACGATATTCTACTAAAACAATCTAATCTTGGCAGGCGACGGCTGAACTGAAACCACAACACAGTTCATCCTCTCTTGTTTGTCCTCATTAACAAAACCTTTATAAGAACACTCGTCCCATCTCCCCCTCCATCCCTGCACCATTGTCGCCCCATTAGCCCGGTAATGTGGCGCCCCACTCTCCTCCACCGAAGCTTTTACTTTAATTAACCTGCGGGCCGTTTAATCTGGTCAACCTTGCAAAGAAAGCAGTAAGGGGATTAAGCTCTGTGAGGGTGATCAGGACTTTCACATAGATAGGGGAAAATCGCGGGCTTTCAGGTATAAACAAAGGGAGCTTTTTAGTTCATCGATGGAGAAAAGGATTATAGGCTCTTGTGATACCAATGGAATGACACCCTGAGTAGAGTTCCTAAGATTATTGATATCAGGCTTTGAGGAAGAGAAGTTAAATAAACGGGCTTTCAGGTGAAAACAGGCTTCAGGTGGAAACGGGCTTCAGGTGAAAACGGGCTTCAGGTGAAAACGGATTTCAGGTGAAAACCGGCTTCAGGTGGAAACGGGCTTCAGGTGAAAACGTGCTTCAGGTGAAAACGGGCTCCAGGTGAAAACGGGCTTCAGGTGAAAACGGGCTCCAGGTGAAAACGGGCTTTTAGGTGAAAACGGGCTTTCAGGTGAAAATGGGCTTCAGGTAAAAACGGGGTTCAGGTGATAACGGATTTCAGGTAAAAACCTGTTTCAGGTGGAAACGGACTTCAGGTGAAAACGAGCTTCAGGTGAAAACGGGCTGCAGGTGAAAACGGGTTTCAGGTGTAAACGGGCTTCAGGTGGAAACGGTCTTCAGATGAAAACGGGCTTCAGGTGGAAACGGGCTTTCAGGTGAAAACAGGCATTGGAGAAGAAGAGCAAGTATTGGGGTTTGAAATCGGGAGAAGATGACTGTTGAAGAGAGCAGCATCAAAGAGTAGAATTTTTGGTTTGAGGAATGATACCGGCAGATCTTCTGAATCTTTTTGAATCGTGAAATGATGCTCAAATTTCAAGGATAATTTAATTCGGTAATGCGAACGGAATATTATGAACAGCACAACATGAAGTCTGTATAGGGGCATATGAACAGTACAACAGGAAGTCTGTTTAGGGGCATATGAACAGTACAACAGGAAGTCTGTATAGGGGCATATGAACAGTACAACAGGAAGTCTGTTTAGGGGCATATGAACAGTACAACAGGAAGTCTGTATAGGGGCATATGAACAGCACAACATGAAGTCTGTATAGGGGCATATGAACAGTACAACATGAAGTCTGTATAGGGGCATATGAACAGTACAACAGGAAGTCTGTTTAGGGGCATATGAACAGTACAACAGGAAGTCTGTTTAGGGGCATATGAACAGTACAACAGGAAGTCTGCATAGTTGCATATGAACAGTACAACAGGAAGTCTGTATAGGGGTATATGAGCAGTACAACATGAAGTCTATGTAGGGGCATATAAGCAGTACAACAGGAAGTCTGTATAATTGGATATGAACAGTTCAACAAGAAGTCTGTATAGGGGCATAAAGTCAGAATTAATAGGTTAAGTTATGATAAGGTCCACATTCCTACGGCTTCTTAGATTAGTCCATTCCTTCACAAAATAGTTCAGAAAGAAAATTAG
Organism: Gammarus roeselii; assembly: GCA_016164225.1. Lineage (NCBI taxonomy): Eukaryota > Metazoa > Arthropoda > Malacostraca > Amphipoda > Gammaridae > Gammarus > Gammarus roeselii. Next base: position 15,084 of record SDVV010010986.1, read on the forward strand.
GTATGTAGACACCATCCACGACCCCTTACGTTCTATCGGATTACTAGTTTCCATTGACTTTGCATACGGAATCACCGGAACAGATGCTGCTAACATGAGCAAATACACCAGAAACAAGTTAGCCTACATTTCTTATCAACCAACCAGTTTGAGACGGAAGTGAAGATTCCGACCGGAAGAAGATGATTTTGTCCCAGGTATTCTGTTACAGATCCCACGTACAGTAGCGAAAGAAAATTCGTTTTTGGTTAGTCTATAACCGAAAAAATAAACTATACTTTTCCTCCGTGGAATTCAACTTCAAAAGGAAATTTCCTACGGTATTGTACCTGGACAATCCTTCTTTATGGATTATATCAGTTAAATTTCCAATGAGTTCAAATATCGAGTGAAAAATTATCATTGAAGATTTCTCTTAATCTTTAATCATAAACGAATTTTCTTTCGCTACTGTACATAGCAAGAAGACATCGCTTATCAGGTTTAAACAAACCTAACCATACCCTTACCAAGCCAACCCGAAATATATGATTTCTGAAGGTACCCTCTTTCTTTATTTGACATTGAAGATTTGGATATTAAATGGGAGTAACTATTGAACAAGTAATATTCTCGCATTAGCATTATGATCTTCATGAATAATCATTTCAACCCTCGACACTCTGTTCGACGTTCTCTCGGGTTAATTGAGAACCAACAAATATGCTGTTCTTTAGTTTCGCAGACAATTATTCGTGTTTCAAAATTTGGTGCCGTTGAGACAGGATGAAACTGTCTAGACCGGATTCTATGGCAGGCGAAATAATAAATATTTTGTGATCACAGTACCATAAATTGAAGTGAACACTTGTACAGCTGTTATATATACCGGCAAGTGTTCATATATTTGAAAAATTCATGCGATCATACCAGTAAATGTTATTAAACCAAGGACTCGTGATGCA